>VWYK01022511.1:46258-96209 GCA_013399775.1 Semnornis frantzii | reverse complement strand
ATAGCTCAGTTCTCAGCTCATGTGCAGTGTGTGAGGTGATAGCTCAGTTCTCAGCTCATGTCCAATCTGTGAGGTGATAGCTCAGTTCTCAGCTCATGTGCAGTGTGTGAGGTGATAGCTCAGTTCTCAGCACGTGTCCAGTTTGCTAACGAAACTGTCAAGAGCTGTTCTGGCAAGATGCTAATTTCATTGTTTCTCTTCTGGTTTGGGTCTGGGTGTTTTTTCCACCTGCAGCACTACGGTGTTGTTACTCGATGTTTGTATCAGCAAATGGTAACATTCTGCTTGTTTGGAATGAGAACAAAGGAAGAAATTCCAGCGTTTGCCTACGGAATGTCAGTGCTGCTTTCTAAGCAGCTGTTGTCGGCTGCCAGACCAACAACCTCTCCTCATCCCTGATGGACCCATGCAGGTATACGAATCTATTTCTCTGGATGAGGTCTCTGGAATCATTGATTTCAGGAAGCTTTGCAACATCTCTCTCGTGTGTTCATTTGTGGAACAATCAGAAGAGTTAACTTAGCTGTTAGTTGTTGTTTCTCTGCTCCCTGGAGCACAGAGTGTGTCTCCTGTGCACCGAGCAGCTGCTAGCAGTGTTCAAGAGCAGCAGACCTTAGCAGGGCCATATGTGACCACAGATTTTATATACAGACCTTTCCTTTTCTCTTTGAAAGCTGAAGTTAAGTCAAGAAATCTTTATCTATGTTGTCATGTATCCAGGGATCAGCCTGCAGCCAGAATAAATCTGTTTCATATTATGGGGGACAAAAGGGCTGCTTCCTTGGCTCAGCAAGGACAGACCCCTGCTGTTACAGCCCCTGCTTCTCACTGCTGGCAGAGAGTCCCCCATAGAAGGGAGCACACTTCCCTCCTCCTCACCCTCCCGTTCACACCAGGTGAACCTGTGCATTTAAAAGCAGTTCTATTTCAAGATGGAAAAAAGCAAAGCTTTAGAGGATGGATATTGCAGCAGGCTTCTGCAGAATCATGGAATCTTTCTGGATGGAAAACATCTTCGAGGTCATGCAGTCCAAGCAAGGCTGGGGCTAACCCCTGTCCCTCAGCACCACGTCTCTGCTGCTTGGTAACACCCCCAGGGGTGAGCATCCAACCACCTCCCTAGGCAGCCTGTGCCAGTGTTTAAGAGCCCTTTTGATGAAGAAATTTCCACTGAACCTCCTCTGATGCATCTTGAGGCCATTTTCCCTGGACTGGATCCCCTCTGCACAATTATCCTGGGATATCTGAGCAAATTCAGTTACTTCCAAGATCATCCTGTGCATGAGAGAGCTGTGTTAGTATTTGAATAAGGTCTTCATGGAGCTGATACATCTGCTGAGAAGGGCAGTGTCAAGCAGCCTCAACCTATGGGAAAGAGAGACAATCTTTTAGCAGGGCCTGTTGTGACAGGACAAGGGGTGATGGTCTGAAACTAAAAGAAGAGAGGTTTACACTGGGGAGAAAGAAGAAGTGTTTTACACTGAGGGTGGTGAAGCACTGGCCCAGGCTACCCAGAGGCATGGGAGATGCCTCCTGCCTGGGCACATTCCAGGGCAGGTTGGACAGGGCTGTGAGCAGCCTGACCTGGATGGAGATGTCCCTCCTCACCAAAGGAAGGCTGGACTAGGTGGTCTTTAAAGGCTCCTCCTGACGACTCCGTGCTGACATGTCCATCACAGCAGTACCTTCCAGGGCCACTCCTGGGGCTGGGAAGCCTGGTGAGGGGCAGCACTACTGTGGGGAGGGGCAGGCTGCTCTTTGACCACTCCTTGGTGCCCTTTTCCCTCTGATAACACTTACAGTGTGTTACTTCCCTCGTGTCTGAGGAAGAAACCCAGGAGCCATGTCCAGGAGAAAGGAGCCACAGCATCACCCACTCCTGCCACGAGAACCAATTGGAATTCTCTCTTAGGGAGACCTGGACTATTGGGTTTCCAGGCTGCCATTATAAATAACAGCAAGAAAAAATGCAATGTTTTTCATTTGTGCAAAAGCTTTGACAAGGTTGGGCTTCATCCTTGGGTAAATATTGTTCCTGTAGCACTGCCAAGGAATGGCCTTGAGTGCCTGCAGCCAAAAAACCCAGACATGCTCCTATCTCTGTCCATGTGACCCACAGAGAGTTCATGTTTGTGGTTGGTGTTCCAGCTCCCTAAAAGACACCTGACAGTCCCTCCTGACTGGGACCCTACACTGCTGCTCTCTGACTACTGTGCAGCATTTCAAGGGCTGCCAGGGCAAAGCTTCTCACAGCAAAATAAGCTTCTTAGAGACCTGACAAAGCTGGGGAGGGAAGGCAAGCTTTCAAAGAGGCAATTCATGTCTCCCTGAGTGCTGGTAGAGAGGAGCTGAAGATGAGGCAGCAGTGTGCCCAGGTGGGCAGCAGAGCCAATGGCATCCTGGCCTGGATCAGGAGCAGTGTGGCCAGCAGGAGCAGGGAGGTTCTTCTGCCCCTGTGCTCAGCACTGTTCAGGCCACAGCTTGAGTGCTGTGTCCAGTTGTGGGCCCCTCCATTCCAGAGAGATGTTGAGGTGCTGGAAGGTGCCCAGAGAAGGGCAGCAAGGCTGGGGAGGGGCCTGGAGCACAGCCCTGTGAGGAGAGGCTGAGGGAGCTGGGGGTGTGCAGCCTGCACAAGAGGAGGCTCAGGGCAGAGCTCATTGCTCTCTGCAGCTCCCTGAAGGGAGGTTGTGGCCAGCTGGGGTTGGGCTCTGCTGCCAGGCACTCAGGGACAGAACAAGGGGACACAGCCTCAAGCTGTGCCAGGGCAGGTTCAGGCTGGGTGTTAGGAGGAAGTTGTTGGCAGAGAGAGTGATTGGCATTGGAATGGGCTGCCCAGGGAGGTGGTGGAGTGCCCATCCCTGGAGGTGTTGAAGCAAAGCCTGGCTGGGGCACTCAGTGCCATGGTCTGGGTGATTGGCTGGGACTGGGTGCTAGGTTGGGCTGGATGAGCTTGGAGCTCTCTTCCAGCCTGGTTGATTCTCTGATTCTCTGATTCTCTGTTCTTCCAAAGTAACCCAGTAAGAGAGAAAATCTCCCCCTGAAAGCCATTACCCTGCTTAAACCCGGGGCCCTCAGGGCTGCCATGCTGTGGCTAACTACAAGGATGATGCTGGAGATAAGGAGGAGGGATCTGTTTGACTAAATGGGAGTCTGTTTGACTAAATGGGAATCTGTTTAGCTATGCCAGGTGAGCAGAATGGCTCTGCTGCATAATCTGCCTGTATTCCACCTTCTGACTTCTGCAGGTGGTTGCAGCCTCCTTGGGGAAGTCAGGAACTCCGGGCAGAAGCCACTGGCAGCTGGTGCCTGTAGGATGTGTCTTGGCTCTGAAGTTTCTGTTGAATCTGTGGCCTCTGTATCTCATTTGGTACCAAACCCTAATTGGTAGGTAGAAGGCCATTCCCAATGCCTCTGGAAATGAGGTCTTTTTTCACGTGAGGGTTCAGTTAGCCTCTATGAAAAGTGGTGTGAGAATGAAGAGAGATAATGTGGGCTTGGAAAACAGGTGCTGAAGCTTGGAAACCTGCAGGCAGTTCATCATTCTGCCACTTCAGAAACCAGGAGCTTGAAGATTTGGAGATAAAGTTAGGGAAGGAGTTGAATTTGAAAACCCCATGGGACTAGCTGCTGGATTTTGAGGAGGTGCTGACCCAGATTAGAATTTGCATTCCAAGGTAGTGCTTGGTTGTGTTCTGGTCTGCAGCACAGGAAGAGACATGCAGGGTGGAGCTGCTGAAAAAGTGCCTACTGCTTCCCTAGGCAGGGAGCTGCCTGCCCTTGCACTCTCACACAGCATAAAGATCCTCTCAGCTCTGCTCCCAGGTCTGCTCTGCAAGCATGGCCTGGACTGTTCTTCAGCTCTGCTCAGCTCACCTTTCGTCAGCTTAGTCAAAGCTGCTTTTGAACAGCAGACACCTGCAAGTGGTTCAGCGCTCTCCTAGATACCTGAGGATGATTTGGTGAGCCTAAGGTCTGGAACAGGGAAAGTTCCCGAACCTGTCTTCTGGTGCCAAGGAAGGTAAATGCAGCACTCTGCCAGGGAGTGTTTAGTTACTGTGCCAGAGTCGTCTGCTACGTGATCGATGGACATTCTAATGAGCAGCACTGCCACCACCCTATCTTCCTGCACCAGGAGACTCTGGAAGAGCAATTATGGGCTGTCTTGTGGTGGGCTTTTTCACCAAACTCCTGTTGTTGCTCCAGTAGAGGGGAAAAACCTAGATATGGTTCGGTGTAACACCAGGTGTAAAACTCCTGCATTACTTACAAACTCTAGTAGTCAGGACTAAGAGAGAGGGAAAGGGAGATCTATTTATAACAGGAATCCACAGGAAACCAGAACTTAGAAGAGAGAATCTTTCTGTGAAAGACAAGCTGCAGTAGTTAAAACACCCAATTACTGCTTTGTTTTCAGATGCAGCCCTTGAGTGCTGTGGTACCCCAAAGAGCAGCATCCCAAACGCTGACCAAGCAGAACACCTCCTGCTGTCGTCCCCGGCCTGCCTCTCCACACTCGTTGTCCTTTTCTGGAACAGGTGGCCCAGAGAGGGGATGGAGGCCTCATCCCTGGAGACATTCAGGGCCAAACTCAACATGGCCCTGAGCAAGCTCATCTAGCTGAATGCTGCCCTGCTCATTGCAGGGGTGGGGGTGGACGAGATGACCTTCAAGGGTCCCTCCCAACCCAATCCATTCTGTGATTCTGTTCTGCAGGAGCAGGAAGGCAGCACAGATCTCCATCCCACAGTCACTTCCAGGCTGCACATATACCTTTTCCCAGTGTCATTTCTAGTTCAGGGAAATAAGAGAACTAACATTTTCATTTTAATAAGTGAACCTTTCTGAGGCTAAAAGAGAGTGTAAGAGATGTCTGCCTCTGAGTGGCTGTGCTGGGTTCATCTCCATGTACAGCCAAGGACTGTATAAATATGAATATAAACCCCATGTGAGATCTCAGCTGTGTCTAAGTATTTGTGTCCCAGCAGTGGCTTCATTATTTAGACCTGCTCCTCACCATCCTCTGTGGCTGTGTCCTCCCTGCTCCTCACCATCCTCTGTGGCTGTGTCCATCACTGATCAGCAGAACCTGACACTCATGGTGGGCTGAGGTGACACAAAATACTCAGTTTCACACTGAGAGCTATCCTGGCACTCGAGACCCCCTGATCTGGTGGCAGCTGTGGCTCCTCTGATTATGTCACTTTGAGAGCCCTTCTCAACACCACATTTATGAGTGTACCCTCTGCAAAACCTCCAGCACTGAGGCTTACCCAAGGGGTTCCAGGCACTGCTGAATGTCCTCCATACCTCCTTGCCATTGAAACCATTTGCTAGGAGAATCTAACAAAATATTGTCAGAAATCTCTTCTGAGATGCTGGGAACGTGGGCAAGGCCTTAGCTCCAGCTATCAGTAAACATCACCACAGCCAAGCAGATGAAATAGTTAAACTGTTCTGGTTTTTAAGGTCAGGAAATGGTAAAACAGAGAAACTGTTGCAGGAAAGCATATTTCACAAAATGCTGCTCTCGGTCCTGAACCCAAACCAATGAGAGGAGCGTGGATCAGTGCCTTTCATCCAGTTCCAAGAGAGTCTGGAAACACTCATATTAAACTTTGGTAAGCATCCTTTAACCTTCTCTCCCTTTTCTCCTCATCTACTGTGGTCTCTTCACATGCATCTCCATCCTGTTTACCAGTTTGTTTTCCTCCAGTAACAGAAGGGCAGGCTGCAGAGGCAGGCTGGCTGAGGGCTGTGCTGCCGGCAGGAGCACAGCGCTGTGAGCTGCTGCTCTTGCTGACAAGGTGACCTGATAGGTGATGTCTCCTTAGGTATGAAACCCTCTCAGGTCATACTGCCTGTGCCTGCTTCCTCATGAGCTGGATGCTGACTTGGCCTCCTCTAGAGCAGCCTGGATAGCCAGTTCTCAAACAGGGCAAAGTAAACCCACAAACCCCACAGACCTGTGCCTCCCCTGACACTACCAGAGGGACATCCTCACTGCAAGAAGGATATTGAGGTGCTGAAGTGTGCCCAGAGAAGGACTGGCAAGAGGCCTGGAGCACAGGTATCGAGGAGAGGCTGAGGGCACCAGGGCTGTTCTGGAGAAAAGGAGGCTGAGGGAAGACCTTCTTGCTCTCTACAGTGCCCTGAAAGGAGCTTGGAGCCAACTGGGGCTCAGTCTCTTCTCCCAGGTAACAAAGGATAGGGCCTCAAGGTGCACCAAGGGAGGTGCTGGTGTGCTCTACCAGGCCAACAGAAGTAGAAACTCGTTTAGATGGGATGGTGCTGAAGTGCTGAGTGGTGGCTGGGGAAGGAGATGCTGTCCCTTATGTAGCCCCTGCTCTTGTGCAGCATGCTGGTGGTGCTGTTGCAATGCACTGCAATACCACTCCCAGTGCACACTTGTGTGCAGCCAGGGCCATGGCCCTGAAGGGCTGTTCCCTGGAAAAGGGTGCAGGAAGCTGAGCCAGTGATGGGAGAGGGAGCACAGCTGAGTGAACAATGGTCACGGCATTGCCACTGCCCCCTCTTTGTGCTCAGTGTCTGCAGGCTGGGAACATTCAGCAGGTAGGCAAGCAAGAGAAGAGGTGGGGGAAGGAAAGGGCCATTGTGTGCTCTGAAAACTGCCCAGCCACCTACTCACAGAGGCACAGCATCATTCAGGTTGGAGAAGACCTCTAAGGTCTTCAAGTCCAGCCATCAACCCAACACCAGTATGTCCTCAAGTGCCAGGTCCAGACATGACTCTAGCACCCTGAGCAGCCTGTTCCACCATCTGAGCACTCTCTCAGGAGAGGAATTGTTCCTGATATCCAGCCTACACCTCCCCTGAGTCATCCTCTCTGTCTGATGGAAGTAAGGGGGACAGGTTCAGATTGCTGTGGGAGTAGACCTGGACTGGGATGGGAAAGCTCAGTCCTGTTTTGTGACCTTTCCCCATGGGCACCAGTCCAGGGTGAGTAGCTGTCAGACCTCTAGGGTATGCGCTTGGCCAGTAAGAAACACCAAGATCCAATGTGCCTCCAGCAACATTCCTAGGAGGCGATCAGCTCAGCCTCTCTGAAGCCAGGTAGAGCTTTCCAAGAGGCCTGTGCCACTGTGGCTGCTCTGGGAACAGCAGGGAAGGGGCTTGTGTTCTCCCTGGCCTTGAGAAGGGCCCTCCTGGGTCAGCCCAGGCTTGTCTGCAGTGGAGCAAAGTGCACCCTATGCAGACCTACCTATAATTAAAGCACTGCAGTTTCCTGCATATGTATTCTTGAAACATCTGAGAGCATAATTACAGCACAGCACTTACACAGCTTAACGCGGGGCGGACGTCCCCCTGCAGCAGGAGATTGCTTTTAATGAGGCTATGTGCAGTTGAGTTTGCAGATGAGGCCAGAAGTGCTCCTCATTATCTCTCTCCTGGCAGCCATTGTGCTTAAACTCACATTTCCATAGCAGTACTCCAGGCTTTCCGTTTTGCTTCCTGGTGATTCTCGTTCCCCTTAATGCTTGATTCTCCATGCAGGGCATTTAAAGTTCAGGACACAGCTCCAGCCTGGGCTGCATCCATCCAACTATCCATGAAGAATGCCACAGAGCTCAGTGCCTCTTCCTTCCTTATGCCTTCTCTCTCCATGGCTCTGGTGTGTGCTGGCAGCTCTCCTTTGTTAGGGGAGGAGTATTGGTGTCTGCTTTGCAGGAATCATTCCAATTTTATCACAGAATGCTTTGGGTTGGAAGGGGACTTGAAAGATCCTCTAGTTCCATTCCCTCTACCATGGGCAGGGACACCTCCCGCTAGCACAGGTCACTCGAGGCCTCATCCAGTCTGGCCTTGGACACTTCCAGGGAGGGGTCATCCACAACTTCCCTGGGCAACCTGTGCCAGTGTCTCATCACCCTCACTCTAAAGAATTTCTTCTTTTTATCCAGTCTAAATCTCCCCTCTTCCAGCTTAAAGCCATTTTGCCTGTAAACGGTCCCTTCCCAGCTCTCCTGTATCCCCTTCAGGTGCCGGCAGGATGCTCTAAGGTCCCCCTGGAACCTTCTCTTCTCCAGGCTGAACAGCCCTAACTCTCCCAGCCCCAACTCTCTCCAGGGGAGGTTCTCCAGCCTCTGATCATCTTTGTGCAGATCCACGACCCTGTTGTGCTGGTTCCCCAGAGCTGGAGGCAGTTCTGCAGGTGAGGTCTGAGCAGAGCAGAGCAGAGGGGCAGAATCCCCTCCCTGTGCTGCTGCTCTCCCTGCTCTGGCTGCAGCCAGCACACAGCTGCTTCTGGGCTGCCAGCCACCAGTGCTGGCTCCTGAGCAGTTTGTCACTGAGTGACACCCCCAAGGCCTTCTCCTCCAGGCTGCTCTCAGCCATTCTATGCCCAGCCCGGGATCTGTGGTCGGGATTGCCCTGACACAGGTGCAGGACCTTCACTTGGCCTGTTTTTACTGAAGTACAGTCTGTGGTGTCTGCAGTGTGGCAAAAGGCATTGAGGAGGTGACTGAATGGAATTCCTGGCCAGACCAAGGCTCCTGGTTCCGCAGTGCTCAGCACTCTCCAGGATGTTGTTGGGAACTGTTTGATGTCTGAGACATGGTTCTCGCCCTGGGGGGTTTTCAGACTGAAAAAAGGAGATGAAAGAATCAAATTAAGGATGTCTGAAAATCCGAGCTGTTTTCCCCAGCCTTTTTCTTTTTTTAACTGGGTTTTGGTTCTCTTTCCTCCTTGCCTGAAGTGTCTCCCCGTCTCAACTGCGATGTTTGCAGCCCCATGAGGAAACCACAGCTTCACAGCACTGCTCTGAGCTGTCTCAAAGCTGGGGACCCACCTGGAGATCCTTTCTAGGGTGAAGGAACCAAAGCCAGGTCCTGTCTCAAGACAGGAAATGTTGGCATGAGTTGCCCAGAGAGATGGGGAATGCCCCATCCCTAGAAACACTCCAGGTAAGGTGGGATTCCAAGCAGCCTGGTCCAGTTGAAGATGTTCCTCTTGACTGCAGGGGGTTGGAGCAGCTGACCTTACAAGGGCTCTCCCAGCCCAAACCATTCTGTGATTCTAGGAATCTAGTTTTTACCCCAAACTAAGACTGGAAAGATTTATGGAATAAACTGAGATGCCACAAGGCTGAGAGGCTCTGGAGTGTCTCCCTTTGCTGGAGAAGGCACTGCTGGTTTTGAAAGGAAAAAGCAGAAGTGTGAAGGTTTCTGTTGTCACACAAAGTCTGCAATTTATTTTTTGATTTTTTTAGCAGAAAGAGCAAAGCAGCTGCCCAAACACAGAGCTGGCTGAGGAAGAAACCCTCCCTGAACAAAGGATTGTCCTGCAGGAAGAGGTCACATCTTGGGGAAGGCTTCGAAGTGCTTGTTAGGTGCTGATGTGACTGGGAGTGGAGAAAGAGAAATCAAGCACTCAGTGCTTGCAAACAGCAAGATGGAGGCACCCGAGGAGATTAGGAGGAGAGGACATAGGTGGGCAGAGGGGCAATGCTGCTCACGTTTTGTGAGGCTTTCTTCCCCTGTTTGCCTGCCAGGTGGTGCTGGCTGGAGGAACACAGCGCTGGTGCCACCGCTTGCCAAACAGGAGCCCAGCACAGCCCCCAGCAGCTCCCTCTGGCCAGGCAGGGCAGGAGCTTTGGTTGAGATTCGTGGGTTGTTTTGTCTCTCGTGATAATGACACTCAGTGACAGATGATCCCCCAGGGGACTGCCGAAAGTCCCTGGGATGAGCCCTGTCTTGCACAGCCCTCCTGCGTCACAGCCAAACGTTCCCCATCAGGGACAGCGATTGCACAACCCAGCCCAAATCCTCCAGCCCAGTGCCAGCTGCCTTGCTCCTGAGCAAGTGTGACCTGTGGGAACTCACAGATCATGCAACTTCCACTGCCTTGCTGACTCATGGACCTCCTCTCCCATCTGCAGTGAGCAGAGCAAGCCGCCAGCTCTGCGTGGAGCAAGGCTTGTGGCAGCTCCTTCATCTAGTCAAGACATGCTCGTGGTGGGATGAGAGAAACCTGCCCAAGGCCTCCCTGCAGCTCTGCCTCTGCACAGAGACCACAGATGAGGGCACGAGGGCCCATCGGTCTGCCAGCACTGCTGCCCCTCTAGTCTGCAATTCACATCATGCCCCAGTGGGCCAGATTTTGTCCTTGCTGCATGAAACTAGGAAGTGTCATGGAAACATGAGGAGGAGTTTTTTCACTGTGAGGGTGACAGAGCCCTGGCACAGGCTGCCCAGGGGGGTTGTGGAGTCTCCCTCTCTGGAGATACTCAAAACTCGTCTGGATGCATTCCTGTGTGGTCTGCTCTGGGTGATCCTGCTCTGGCAGGGGCGTTGGACTAGATGAGCTTTGGAGGTCCCTTCCAGCCTCTGACATTCTGTGACTCTGATTCCGTGAATCCCTACGGTCACACCCAGGCCATCTGCTGGCACTTGGTGATTATCCCAGGGCATCAAAGGTTGGCAGAGTGAGAAATGGGTTAGATGGGCCTGCTGCCAGCTGCCCAATCTCTCTTGATTCTCGGGAGAGAGGAGCTGCCACAGCTCTGCCCCTGCCAAAGGAGATGATCTTCCCAAGGTCAGGTGACAGCATTCACCCAAGACTTAAGATTTAGGCTTCTAGATTCAATGGGGAGAAAAAATGGCAGAAAGGGCCCCAGGGAAGTTTCTCTCTATGGATTCTATGGAGAGGTTACATACAGGTAAATAGAATGTAGATGCTCGAGGTTAAGATGTTTGCTCTTACAGGATGTGATTTGAGTGGCAGTTCTTGTGCATGCCTTGCCCTCACCCATCAAATCCTGGGAATGTATATTAAGGATTCATTCTTCCCCTGAGTTTTGAATGTCAGAATTGCATCCTGGTAGTCACTCTGATAATATTTCTACACAGCCTCACAGAAAAATGAAGATGTATTATGTTCGACTGAAAGATGTGGGCTACCAGAAATGACACTCATCTGGGCCTGCTGGCGAGCCATCTTTCAGCCTGTTCTTCTGAGTAACCCAACACAAACAGACTGTGTTCTTGTACCCATCAAACTGGGAGGCATTTTCATCCAGGGCTTTTCTGCCTGTAAGCCCAGGGAGAGCTGGGGAGCACACAGATTTGTCTGTGCAATCTGTTTGGAAACAGATGCCTGGGCAGGCGGAGATTTAAAATACATACAATAAACGCTGCATGAAGAAGCTGTGCCCAATGTCTAGCTCTACTCCTGCACAGTCTGAACACTATTTTGATGCAAACTAAGGGAAACCAGAATTTTGCAAAAGAAGGTGGTATGTCTTCCTCCTTTCCTACCATTCTTGGCGGCACAAGCTATTTTAAAGGTAGCTTCTCCTTTTCCTAATTCATTAGAGATGAATTGTCTCTGAAAATGCTTCTCCATATGAGGCAGCCCATAGTAAAGCAGGATGCTCTATGACTGGGGAGACCAGCTTCTGCTCCCAGGAAAGACACTGAACACTTTCAGAACATGTCAGGCCTTGAAGTAGTCTGGATCTGCTTCTGGACCTATTTACCATACCAAGCGACCTTAGGAAAGTCAGTCTCTGAGACTCGGCTGTCTTGTCTGAAAAGAGGAGGTCATTGTCTCCTGGCTCACCGCAAGCAATGAGCTTTTACCAAGTAGAGTGAGCAGACAGCAGTTCAAAAAGCTTCCAAGAAGCACCCATAAAAGAATGAGTTCCATTCTTCAGGCTGGCTAAATTCAGTGCTGACCTCAATATCTAGGGGAGTCAGGGGGAGGCTTCTGTGTGAGCGCGCTGAGAAGTGCGTGCACTCAACAGGCAGCACAGCCGCAGCACTGCAGAGCGCTGCCTTTGCGCCAAGGCTGAAGCCTTGCGCATCTCTCTCGTTCAGGACTCACTCGTGTTCAGGCCTAGACACCAGTGCTGGATAGCCACTTGGCTCTGCTTGCATGGTTCCATCAGCTGCACGTGCAGGAAGAACTGGCACCCGTAAGCCCATAGGTGCCCATAAGATCTGGGCACTGCTCTGGGGGGTGCGCAGCTGTGTTCTGCTGTAGAAGGNGGGGGGGGGGGGGGGCATCCTCAGACAAGATAATGTTAACAACTTAGTTTAAAGATAGTTAAGGCTACAACTGAAGCCACTCTACCCATCGTCAGGGATGTTGCTGTGATGAGGTGGCCATGCAGTGCACAACCAAATTACAGCAGCAGGAGGACACTGGTACAAGACTTGAAAGAAATGTTTGTCACTTGCTAAGCAGAGGATGCTGCTGGGCGTCAGGGCAGAGGCAGGGCCTCACGTGGGCTTGGGGAAGGCAAAGGCATGCAGAGGGCATGAGATGGTGCAGGCTCACATCTCTGCAGCCAATCAGGCAGTGAAGAAGGGAGTAAAAGCTTTGTGCTTCTGGCTGAGGCAAGCACTGAGAGCAATCAGCTAATGAAGAGCCTCCAAGGCAAAGGCGAGACACTTGTGTGTGAGTGAGCTGTCAGTTCTGGAGTGAGTTGGCACTCAGATGGATTTCGTTAGCATGGCCATAGAAATCTAGAGGCACCTGTCTTGGAAATGGAAGCTGCGGAACAGAAGCACACTTGGGAACAATCGCTGGAGGACTCTGATCTATCCAGGGTCATTGCAGCCTTGGCCTTGTGCAGCAGTTCCTTACACAAACCCTTCTGGGTAACTTTGCCCACCTGTGGAAACTGCTAAGTGTGATGTTTTATCAGAAACAAAACTCATTCAGCAGGGATTGTGTCTGAGTGACAGGTGCTGCTAGACAGGGAGTTCTGTCGCAGTCTGTGATACTGTGGTGAGCCATTGGGATGTGTTATCCCAGACAATGATTCCAGCTGGGAAGTGATTAACACAGCTGGCAGCACTGGAGGTTAGCTGCACTGGAGCCTGGCTGGCCCAGGGTGATTTCTGACACCGGCTGGGCAGGACTGGCTCTCCCAGCCATCAGTGAAACAACCTAGTGAAGATTTCTGAGCACCGTGAACTCTCTCCTCTCGGCAGGTGCAGTCATGTCTCTTCCCCACGGCTCCAGAGAGACTCCGTTTGCACACACACAGCTCACAGCAAATGTGGGAAGTGATTGGATTATGGCACTGCGGTGGGAAAGGTCAGCACAGAGGGAGCCCTGAGCCACTCTTTCTTTGCTGTACGTCCACGTATGGATGCATGATCAGAGACTTGCTGCGTGTGCCAGTTTGCTGCTGGTGTCTGTTCAAACAGTTCAAAGACATCTGTGTCACCCAGAGCAATGCTCCAGTGCCCCTGAGAAGGCACTTGGAGAAGCCCTTTCTCTAAAGGGCACCTTCTCTTTCCATGCAATTTTCCTTTGGGTTTGGAATGTTCTGTGGCTGTAGAGGGTTTCTTGGAAAGCTGAAGGGGAAAGTAAATTTAATTTGGCTGTTTCTTAGCTACCTGACCTTTCACATTCTGTGGCATTGGGATTTTCCAGTAGTCTAGAATCTTAATTAGCTGCTTCTCCCATGATTACCTTCTTTCTTGGCCCCCCTACAATCTCTTCAGCTGCTTCCTGAGAACTGGAATGGGATAGGATCTTCAGCTGGGGTAAACCCTGGTGTCATTGCTGACTTCCTTCTAGCCCAGTATTGAAATAAAAGGGAAAATACTGAAAATTCAGCTGCAAAACTGCAAGTATCCTGATTTTCCACATGTTTTCTTTCAAAGTCATTGATGGACACTTTTGCACACCTCTCTTCATCCCAAATTTTTGTCACAGAGAAACAGATCAGAGGGATGGGGTGGGGGAGCTTAACCTTTCTGTGCAGTAATACTTTGTCACATAGTCCAGTGGCCTTTCTACTATAGCCAGGACTTAAACTATACAGAGGGTAAAACTCATTAATTTTTTACTTAACCATGTATTTTATCTTGCTGGTTTTCACAGGCTTTTTGTTCCTTCCTCAGATAGCTTCCTCCTATGAAGCAGATATTTTTCCTTACCTCAGAAATTAAACTCCAGTTCTAACTCCAGCCCCTTTTATTTCATGTGCTAAATTGTCACCCTCAAAGGCAGAATCTCTGAACAGGTCTGGAAACATCTGGCTCTTTTGGAGTCTGATTATCTCAGTCCAGACTACGATGGCTAACTATGAATTAGGTTGCCCAGCCTCAGCAGTCTTGGGAAGTTTGGGGTTTGGGTGTGGGTTTTTTCTCTCTCTCCCCAGTTGTAACTATTTTCCCTATAGCCTTAAATTATGCTGAAATGGAAATAGTAGAAATATGTGCCCAGAGAGCAGTCCACATGTGCTGGCACTTGGAAATATCACCACAGGAATTTCTCTCTGTGTGTTACAAGAACTGGCTGCTTTGTGCCAAAAGCAGGGAGAGTGGAGGGAGCAGGCACTGGGAGATGTGCTCATGGGAGCCTCTGCCAGCCAGCCTGCAGGGCAAGGGGCAGAGGCTAATCCAGGGAGGTGAACCTCCCAGTGACATAGAGGTCTGCCCAGTGCTGGAGGGGGCATTTCTGACTCGCAGCATCCAGAGCTGTCAGGGGCCCCTGCCGAGTCCAGGGCAGATTCCCTGGGCGGTGTCTTTGTGTGGCCCACGCTCAGGTCTGTAACACAGTGGGCACTGTCTTGCAAGAGAGGTCTCAGTGCTCGTGATTCACTCCCAGCCCACAGAAGGAGGCCAAGGAGCGACCAGAGGCAGCCCAGGCAGAGCTGTGGGCGCAGAGTGAAGTTCGAAAGAAGGAAGGCACTTGGTTAACGGGCGCAGGATGGGGCAGTTTCCGCTTGTGCCTGCGGGTGAAACCATTGCTGCTGTCCCCTCCGCCGGGCGCTGGCTGTCTGAGTGCCCACGGATGCTGGTCTGGGCAGCACTGCCCCCAGAAAAGAATGGGTTGAATATGTGTCAGCTCCAGAGAGACCAGGGTGTTCCTTTTTCTTCTTCTTTTCATCCCTCAATAAAGAGCAGAAGTGCTGAAGGTGAGACCCAGGAGCAGAGGCTACTCCTGCCCCGCCCTGCTCCAGCGCCAGACCCGCACCCCAGGCTCTCCCTCCCTTGCCTTTCTCTGCCAGGTAGTGTCTGAGTCCTACGCCCCCGCCGGGGAAGCGAAGAGGGGAAACAACAACAATGAATCACCGTGAACCAACCAATCTTTCCACACAGCTGCAGAGGGCCAGGGAGAGGCTGCTGCTGCTTCTGCTTGCAGAGCCTCAGACGGGAAGGTGAGGACCGGGTGGAGAGAGGGTTCAGAAGCTGGGAAGGAAATCCCGAGGGAGGAAAGTCTTTGCTCCCTGTGACCGGAAGCTGTGGTAGACAGAGGCTAAGCCAGAGCAGAGATTTCCAAGACCACACCGGCAAGGCTCTGCAGAGGTAAGGGCTCTGCTAGGGCAGAGGCACACAGCAGTAGCTCTCCTGTTCTGCTCAGCAGCAGACATCTGACAGTTCTCTGCACTGCTTGGTTTGAGCGTCCCAGGTCATATGCTGGCAGCCAGGGCAGGCTCTCTGCCATGGACGTAAAAAGTAATCAATCCTGCTAAGGCACGGAGCTGTCTGCACAGCTCCCCGGGTCAGTGACAGATGGTGCTCAGCTGCCGAGGCCGTACTCCATCAGCGCTGCTCCTGATGTTCTCTGCTTTAACTGTCTGTGCGCTCAGGCTCCGCAGCGGACTGCGGGCTCGCAGCGGCACCGCTCCGCCGACGCTCGCCACGGCTGCCAAGGGACGGCAAAGCCCTACTCAGGGATGCACCCACAGGCGTGGCAAAGGGACACGACTGCGACAAGGGTGGTGCGTGTCACAGAGCCGCAGAACATGAGTGGCTGGGACCGACCTGGAGAGATCATCGAGTCCAATACCCTGCCAGGCAGAACCACCTGTGCCAGATCACGCTAAGCACCATGTCTGACCCCTTCCCCCTCACCCGACCCATTTTGACCCTTTTCCCACCCAGATCCTCAGCACCTGGGCTCCGTTGAGTCTCCTCCCACCCCAGGTGTGACCACTTCACCTTCCCGGCCCACTCCCCTATTTAATGGACTGTAGGAAAGGCAAGCCCCAAGCTTGCCCACCTGGGCAGAGGATCCTCCTCCTCATCTCTGGTGAGTACCCATGGTGCACACTGGGTGACTGGTGGAGGGGACCAAAAAGGCCGGGGGGCCTGGTGGCCCCCCGGTTAGATAGGGTTAGGCTTGACAATTGCTCTAACATCATCTGTGAGTGTTGGTTGCACCTCTTTACTTAGGCTGAGCTCCTCTATGCTTAGCTGCTGTGTTCTGCTTGCTTGTCAGACTGTAGCAAGGACAGGACCAAATCCAGGCCTGATCACCTGCTGGTCCTGAGTCATAGAGTTGCAGAACTTTAGAGGCTGGAAGGTACCTCTGGAGGTCATTGAGTCTTGTTCCTCTGCCAAGGCAGCACAACCCAGGGTAGTCCACATGGGAATGCAACCAGGCAAGTTTGGAAAGTCTCCAGAGAAGGAGACTACACAGCCTCTCGGGGCAGCCTGCTCCAGGGCTCTGGCACCCTGACTGTGAAGAAGTTTCTCCTCATGTTGAGCTGAAACCTTCTCTGTTCCAGATTGTGTCCATTGTTCCTTGGCTTATGGCTGCTGACCACTGAAAATTTTGTCCATTTTCTCTCTGGCTCTAAGTGTGTGCAATACAATGGACTGGCTGAACACAAATGTGCAAATGCTCACAGTACCTAGCAGAAGGGCTTGAAAGGGGGTTCCATAAATTCTCTACAGCTAAAAAAGCTATGCAATGGTTTTACTAAACAAACATTAGATATTTTTCTTGCTGTCAAAACAACACCAAGTTCCCTCTGGCCTTAGACTCACTCAAGGCTTACATTCCCTACTTATTTTAACTGTTCAAAGAGCAGTGTCTTGAATTCTGGGACACTAATTCTTTGGGTATAGGCCTCTCACAGAAGGACTTGAGTCAGTTAAAAAAAAAGCCCCTTCAGTACTCACCATATAAAAACACAAATGCCAGCATAACCTACGAGTAAGCCTTTGAAACCCTGCATGAATTAACTGAGATCCTCTTACTGCCTGCTCCTTTCATAATTTCATTCCCTTACAAGACTAATTCCATGATATCATCAAATACAGCAGCATCCTCTCAGTGATTTTCCTTGACCACTGCTGTTCCAGAGGAAGATGAGAAGGGTGGTGCTGGCAGGCACTGAGCTACCAGACCTGTGGGAAGAGTGTGAGGTGGAATCGGCGAAGTGGCTCTTGTCCTGCAGCTTGAATCCAACTCAGCTGTTGGAGAGGAAGCAGCAGATTAATGCGCAAGAGTGATATGTTAATGTTCTGTATAATCATCTGGGCGTAACTGGAGTCACTGAATGGGGGGCTAGTGCAAGATATAGATATATATATATGCATATATAGATATATATGCGAGATAGATAAATAGGTATATAGAGATATTAATACATAGCTCTGGAATGCTTCCAGGTGTGGAATTAGAAGGTCTCTAATCATCGTGCTGAACTTCAGAAACCCTCCATCAAACACAGCGGTGGGAGAAGGAACCTAAACTGTTTCAAGGTGGCTTTTGGCAGCTTTCTAGGTGGGATTTGGGAACAGAACAGAAGGAATCCTCGAGGTAGAAATTAAAGGCTTTGAAAGATGTTTTTTTTCCCACAAGACACTCAAAAGAGAATGTCATTAAATCTGACTGAAGCATATTTGAGCTGTTAATGACTTCTCTTATGGTTGCTCAAGAGACAGGGACTGTCTGACCTAGGGGGCTGCTTGCCGTCCTCCAGATCAGCAGAGGCTGGCCCCACGGCAGCTGGCACCCCTAGAAAGGTGCAGTGTCACTCTCACTTGGGGCTGGGAATATTTGCAGGACGCAGGCAGTGCAGAGGGTCAAAGCTACTCAACCGCAAGCTCCCAGCAGCATCCCTTCGGCTTTGCCTGGCAGGGACTGCCTGGAGGCATCTTGCTTCACACTGCATATCAAATGGACACCTCACACAAAGCTGCTGGGCTGTCATGTGCACCCTGCAGCCCGGTCCTCTTCCCTTGGTGTGCTGGCATCTTACAGACGTGCAGCGTTTTTACAGTTGCCACAAGGGTGTTGGGTTTTTTTTTTGCAGGGCCTTAAAAACCTGCTAGAAAGTGTCATTCCTTGCTCCTGCAGGTGGAATTGCTTGCAGCAGAGTAACCACTGAAAGATAAATGTTTCCATTATATCCATTTTATGATGCATTTATTTAAGAGAGTCTTTTGTTGTCATTTGGCAACCACGAGTTTTACAGTTCCATTGATCGTGCAAGAATGAAGCAGCATTTGCAGGACCTCAGAATTTTAACACTGTTGCTCTGCAGTCAAGACTATGCCAAGACAGAACAATTCCGGGGGGGAAGATAAAAAGGAAGAGAATAAATGTTGCACTATATTAGGAAAAAAAAAAAAGTTTTTAAGAAAATACTTTTCCCATTATTTGCTCTTTCCCCTTTGGAACTCTTCATCTCTGCAGAGCCATACCACCACGACAATAAATTTCTGTGAAAGGACTTGGCAAGTCTGGAATTGATTCTAGGCCTCACCTAATGAAAAAGGGTACAGGATTATTTGCTTACACACACACAAAACCCAACCCAAACCTTTTCAGAGAGTCTGCTTAGAATAATTTGCTTTTGAAAAACCCACGGAGAAGCCAGANTTTGGGGGAAAAATACATGTATACATACATATATATATAAAAAAACAGGGTTTCACTTATTTTTGCAGTTTGTATTACAGAATCACAGAATGTCAGGGGCTGGAAGGGATCTCTAAAGCTCACTCAGTCCAACCCCTTTGCCAGAGCAGCATCACCCAGAGCAGATCACACTGGAACACATCCAGGTGGGTTTGGAATATCTTCAGAGAGGGAGACTCCACAACTCCCCTGGAAAGCCTGTGCCAGGGCTCTGTCACCCTCACAGTGAAAAAAATCATCCTCATGTTTACATGAAACTTCCTCTGCCGCAGGTTCCACCATTGCCTCTTGTCCTGTCACTGGGCATCACCCTGCAGAGCCTGGCTTCAGCCTCCTGGCACTCACCCTGCACATCTTTGGAAACCTCAGGCCTGACAGATGAAGACCTCCTGCACATCACAGAGTGCCTGGGTGAGGCTGGCAGCTCACTGACACCAGTAGGCCTTTATCTTCTGGGGAGATAAAACATATATGAGCACTGATGGCTATTTCCCAGGAGCTTACCTTGCCTGCAGACTTTGTGTAAGACACAACTACACTGATTTGCACCTTGCTGTGAGCTGACCAGCACAAGCCTTCGAGCACAAGGCAGAAGATGGCTGGTGTCAGATCAACACCGCAGAATAGCACACCAGTAGATTACTGCCATCCAGGAATCTGTTGAAAGTTTGTTTTCAAAGTCCAGTATGGAAAAAAATCACCTTGAGATAATGCCAAAGGAAGAAGGAAAGATGAAAGTTGGTGGAAGTTTGCCTCTCACCTTTGATGTGCATAGCTGGCAATTTTGCATCCTCCTGCTCTAATCTCTGTTGGCTCTGTTTCCATTCAAGAGCTCCTGGGTGTACTCTTAGTGCCAATCCCATGCCAACCTGTTCATGTAAGTCACACATGCTCCATGGCTTCTGTTGCTGGCCACTCGAAGAGCAGTATTTGAACCCTTTGGGATCCCTATATGTCTTCTGGAGACTTTGGAGACAGAAGAGAGCTTTGCTGTCACTTCCACTTGTAGTGAAGCGATTTGTCCTTTCAAAGCTCTGCTTCATTTCCCTACCAGAGGCTTGTTTTGGCTCTGGAGTTTTGAACAACCCACACCAGCACCCCTGTGTTTTCATAATATCCTGGAAAACCCCATACATTTTAAATATTTTTCAGCAACCAAGTGTGAAAAATGGAAGAAATCTGTTAACATATTGATTGCTTTGAGCGCCACTTTAAATTAGCTTCCTGTTGCTCTCCATATGGCTTTCCATTAAATTTCAATAAATTAAAGTTCAGTTATCTGGAAGAGAGGCTGTGAGTCTCCCTCACTGCTGCATGGGTTAGCGCTCAGCCTCCTCTGGCAGGCACTCAGCAGGGAGTCTGCCCTTGGCTGTTGTGCAGCTAACACTCTTTCTTGGGCAAGGGCTGGGTGCAGCTGCCAGGCACACGTTCAGCAGTAGCCCTGCCATGGAAAGTGACTTTCTGCACTTTGATATGAGGAAAAAGAAGTCCATCACCTGGAGAGGCATGCAGCTGTTTTCTGCCTGCAGAGATGCAGCAGGCAAGAGGGTTTGCCACAGGTGGCCTCTTCTGTTCTTATAAAAAAACATGGGATGCTCAGCATGCAGAGGAGGGGGAAGGAGACCCATGGCAGGGGGTTGGAGCTGGAGGATCCTTGTGGTCCCTTCCAACTCTGACTAATTCTATGATACTTTTCACAAAATTGGGCCAAAACCAAGCTGTTCCCATCCAGTGCAGGTTTGGGTTGTATGTAGAGAAGGTGTCCCACCAGAGCTTCTGAAGACCTGAAGGATACAGAAGAAGCCTGGAATGTTCTATTTCAGAATGGTTTGTCATACATTTGCCTCGTGTCCCTGCACACCCTTCCACCTCCAGCCTGTAGCACAGCATCCCTGCCACAGGCAGCTTGCAGGAAGCATCTGATCTGTGGAGAAAGATGGAAACATCGTTCAAGACTTGTGGCTCTCATTCTCTTTGTCTCTCTTACTAATGCAAGAGAGCATCAAACACATCCATCCTACAACTTCTGTCAGTAGTGGAGAGCATCCCAGAAGGCAAAACCTTCTCATTGCAGTCTCTGCCTAAAAAAGCCTTATTTGACTCAGGAGGAAAAAAAGTGCAGCTGTGGGAAGTGTTATCAGAAGCCAGAATAACTTAATGGGAGCATGAGTGTGAGAAAGGCACTGTCTGGAGGAGCTGTGACACAAGCTCCATTTACTGGAAACTGGGCATCCGTGGTGGGGAAGAGCCCTGAGGGCAGGGTGGTGGGCAGGTGGGTCAAGCAGGGCAAGTGGGCTCCATGCTGGGATGAAGCTGGACCAAGCTGTGTGCTTGTCCTGTCACTGGGCACCATGGACAAAAGTCTGGCCTCATCCTCTTGCCCCCCACAGCTCCTTTAGTTCTTGCTGAGCATTGCTCAGCTCCCCTCTGGGGCTGCTCTTCTGCAGGCTCTCAGCCCCAGGGCTCTCAGCCTTTGCTTCTCGCAGAGCTGCTCCAGGCCCCTCAGCAGCCTTGCATCTCTGCTGGCCTCTCCCCAGTAGTTCCCTGTCTCTCCTGATCTGGGAAGCCCAGAGCTGGACTCAAAACTGCAGATGTGGGCTCACTAGGGCAGGATAGAGGGGTAGGAGGTCACATCTGTGCACTCCTGACTCCTACTGTTCCAGTTTTGTACTACTCACAGTCTCTCAAGCCCTTGTATGAAAGCAGTGACATTTGCTGGGGTAGGCAGAGGTGCAGCCTGCTCAGCCCTGCACTGCTGAGACCCATTTTCCTCTGCCCTCTGCCTAAAGCAAGACCCTCCACTTTGACAGCCTGTGCCCTGCTATGAAACTTTACCTTCATCTGCTTGAGCCTCACTCCATTGGCCCCAGACTGGTGGCTGCTCTGAACATGCCATTCACCCCTGCACTGATCCCCCAGTTTTACTAGGTGAAAACACATGAAATGACTGTGACTATTTGTTTTCAGACGACTGTCTGTGCTCACTTGACAGGAGCCCTTGGTGCCTTGCAATTTGCTCTGCACACGTGGCAGCTCTGAAGGAGCCCTCTGCAGACTAGGGTCGATGAACAAAGCACCCCTTTTAGTGAGCCTTGGCATGTTCCCCCTCCAAAGCGCCACTGAGGCCATTGTCTATTGTGCCAGGGCTCTGTGTTTGTGCAAGAGGGACATTATTCATAGTAACAGGGTCTAGCCAAGTTGATAGTTTCAATTTTTAAAATTCCCAGAGTGTGCATTTATTTGGAGAGATAAGACAATTAGAGAGGTTTAAACTGCCTTTTATAGGACCATTAAGTTTCCCAGTGGTGCCATAAAAATTAATAAAATCAACTGCTGCTATTGTACCAAAAAATAAACAGTGAGCATTAAGGGCTGGTGGCTTGGTTGGGTTTTTCCAAGGTTTTGTTGCTGCTGCTGTTTCTGCATCAGCAGGTACAAAGGAGTTTTGTTCCCTGGAAGGGGTCACACTTGCAGGAACGAGGTTGAAGCCCAGTTGCACTTGGCTCCCTCCAAAGCCCAGCAGCGAGTGTGGGGGTGTGGGGCAGAAGGAGGTATTGAAGCCATAAGCACAGAATCATGGAACTGTTTAAGCTGGAAAAGATCTGAAGGTCGTTCAGTCCAACTGTTAACCCAACACTGCCAAATCCACCGCTAAGCTGTGTCCCTCAGCAGCACCTCTGCACACTTTTTACATCCCTCCAGGGGTGGTGACTCCACTGCCTCCCTGGGCAGCCTGTTCCAGACCTTGGTAACCATTTCAGTGAAGAAAATTCAGTGGGTATCCAAAGTAAATTTCCCCTGGCATAACCTGAGGCCATTTCCTCTTGTCCTGACTCTTGATGCCTGGGAAAAAGAGAGCAGTCACCACCTCACTCTGACCTCCTTTCAGGGAGCTGTAGAGGGCAATGAGGTCTCCCCTCAGCCTCCTCCTCTCCAGGGTAAACACCCCCAGCTCCCTCAGCCACTCCTCCCCAGACCTGTTCTCCAGACCCTTCACCAGCTTTGCTGCCCTTCTCTGGACCTGTCCCAGCCCCTCAATGTCCTTCTTGTAGTGAGGGCCCCAAAAGTGAACACAGTACTTAGGACATGGCCTCACCAGTGCCCAGTACAGGGGGACGATGAGCATAGTGACAAGAAGTCAGTGCTGCAATAGGTATGCACCAGTCAAACCCAGAGCCATAGGAAGCAGGGATTGGAAGAGAGCTCTTGGAGACCATCACATCCCTAAGGCAGAGTAAGTGACAACTTGTCTAACACACAGCAGTTTCACTGCTGCACAGACCTCATTTGTGAAGGGGGTTTGTCCAGCTAGGATCTAGGAGCCCTTGATGGGGAAGAGTCTCTCTTTTGTTGGACTCACTGCTCTTCCAAATGTGTGTGCCCTGCTTCTGCAGTGCCACAGAGCCCTGATTAAATTGGGTGGATGGCTGTGAGAAAATGAATGCTGGTCATCTTGTGTGCTCCCAAAAAGGAAATTTTCCATCCCTGTGATAGGGTGCTGAAGGTCTGACTCAGCCTTACAAAAGCAGCTGGGAAGTGGGAGCTGCCTGAACCCCTGGATGGCAAAGGCTCTGTTACGTTAGTGGTGGGGAAACCTCTTCTCCTTATCTGGCTCAGGCTGCTTTAATCAATAGTCACCAGTCAGTGCCTTTCCCTCGGTGAGTGCTCCTCCCCTCGAGCCTTGCTCCTCGCTGATGCTGAGGTGCTTTCGACCTGCACTTGGAACAGAACTTACTGCCTCCAGCACAATTTTCCTTTCAGCTTTCCCTCAGCAGCCCAGCACTAGCAGATTGCTAAAGTGGCTCCAACAGCTTGGGAAGGTAAAGTGCACAGCGATAACCTCCTCGGCAGCTTACAGCTCCGTGAGGGGGCTAAGGGGAACTGCCCGCGGCTGCGGAACCGAGACTGAGCCTTCAGGGCTGCTGAAGGGCTGGGTGCAGTGCCGCTCGTTAGGTCAACAGCTTCACCTCGTCTTACGGGTTCCACTCTCGGCTCCAAGCCTCCCAGCCTGACCCTACTTACTTTAATGGCAGCTCTGACAGTGGTAATTAACAGTGGAGAAAAACAAACACTTCTTGTTCCCCCTTGGTCCTCTCAATGTTTAAAGCACTCTGCTGCTCTCTCCATCACCTCCTGGGCACTGGAGGACTCAGGGCTTTTGGTTGAAATTTTTGTAATAATGATAAATCTTCTTTGCTTTGAGGGTGGTAGATGACTGGACCAAGGTGCCCAGAGAGATGTCCCTTGGGGTGTTCACAAAGCATGCAGGCATGGCACTTCAGGACATGCTTCAGTGGGCACAGTGGTGTTGGGTTGCTGGTCAGACTCAATGGTTTTAGAGGCCTTTTCCAACCTTAATCATTCTTACTTGTAACCTCAGCTGGGCTGGAACAAGCTGGTGCTAAGTCATTCCCTCTGCACTGTGGCTTTCACTGTGCTACCAACAGAAGCCCAGGGAGGGTCCTCTGCATTGTCCACATGTCAGTTATCTCTAGCCTGCTTTTCTCAGGCCGCAGGGGCTGTGGGAAGTACTGCTACCTGCAGCTGATGTGCTCCTCCCATGTGAATGGCTTAGTGTAGATATCCAGAAGGGGGTCTTCAGTTCCCATGTGCTCTCTGTGACAAACTGTTTCCAAGGTCCCTTGTCCCCATCAGCAATTTTCAAATGTTACTTTCCAGCCTTGCTCTAAAGAGAATGGAAAAAGTAGTTAATTTTCTTTTGACTATATTTGCCTCAAGTTTTTTAAGAACTTCCCAGTTTGAGGTCATTAATGACTCTTTCTTCCAAACTTCCTCCCTGACACAAGAGTAACAAAAAGTATGGCATGAATTAGCCCCATGGGAACTACCTGAGAAGGAAATGATGCACAGCTTTTAGAGCAATCACTTCTGGCCATGCCAGAACAAGTCTTTACTAGGGTGGGTGCCCACTTTCCCATCGCTCTTCTCCCGAGGCATCGTGCAAAATAAGGTACTTAGTGCAGTAGCTCTTTGGTTTGCACCCAAAAACTGAAGAGGTTTTTTTCCTGCCCCCAGAAGAAGCAGTGTAGGATGACTGAAAACTGGGAATTCCCAGTGCCATCAGGCCCCATGCTGTAGGCAATGCCTGCAGGTTGCAGTGCAGAGCTCACCCATACAAGTGGGTAAGGGCATCTGCTCAGCAAATATCTGAGGTGATTCAAACAAGCTTGGAGAAGAAGCTTCTGTGTCGTGGGCTGACCTCTGCAGAAGCAACTTTGGAGTGTGTTATGTATACAGCACAGGGTAGGAACTCATCACAGCTGTGACAGGAGGATGGGAACTTTGCAGCATCTTTTCTGCTGTCTGGACACCCTCAAGTGAATTGAAATGTCATAGAATAGAATCTTTTAGGTTATAAAAGACCTTTAAGATCAGTAAGTCCAGGCATTACCCCAGCACTGCTAAGCCCACCGCTAAACCACGTCCTTCAGCACCACAGCTACATGGCTTTTAAATCCCTCCAGGGATAGGTAGCTCCACCACTTGCCTGTTGAGGGAGAAATTCTTCCTAATCTCCAACCTAAACCTCTGCTAGTGCAAGCTGAGACTTCTCCTCCTCCTTCTATTTCTTGTAATTTGGGAGAAGAGGCTGATACTCCCAGCCCCCTCACCCCACCAGCCCTTGCTACAACCTCCTTCCAGGGATGGGTAGAGAGTGAGAAGGTCTCTGCTCAGCCTCTTCTTCTCCAGGCTGAACAAGTCCAGCTCCTTCAGCTGCTCCTCAGAAAACTTGTGAGTGAGAACCATGTCTTTAAAATGAGTGTCAAAGGCATGGTCCAGATCCTTTCCAGGAGGAAGCTGAGCTGTTAGCTGTGCTACTCCATCCTCTGTTCATGACTGGCTGCTGACCAGAGCTCGCCAGACTGGCAGGCTGCTGCTGCAGTGGATCCAAGCACAAAGGCAGCAATCACTCTTTGTGCCAGCTCATCTTTGAGACTGAAGATCTGACAGTGCTTCTGTGTGGTGGAAACCTCTTCTGGTTGTAAATGCTGTGGTGCCAGCTATCTGAGCAGACACCAGTGGTATGTGCTGACATCTGCCTGGCAAACCCAGCCTGCTGGGCATCACCTCCTTGGCAGCCTCACAAACGCTGTGGTGGCATCTGAGAGCAGGAGGCTGCCACTCGTAACTCTCCTGTGCCTCTCACTCACATCAGTATTTGAGTTCATCAGAAATGGTAGGGAGTTAATTACTGCTCTGGTGTGATCTTCTCCAAAGCTGCCCCAGAAATGTCACTGCCTGGGCTTGCCTCTTGGCCTCGCCACCTTAATTTTAACCTCAGCCTTCGCCTGCAGCATTTACAAGCAGTGCAAGCACAGCCTCCAGTAAGTAAATTCTAGTTCAAGTGAGGGGAAATTATGTCTTGGGGCAGGATCCACCCACACTCTGAGTTGCTCTTGAAATATCATTCTCCTGAAGTTTTGGCACATGATGCAAATCCCTGTGCAATAGTTGCAGGCTATCAGTCAGAAAGGCTAAACAAACACTGGCTAAGGGTCTCCTTTTCCTTCCACTGTGTTTACCTCAGACAGAAAAAAATGCCTCATAGCCTGCACTGGAACACTGGAGACAAGCAGAACTTCACAGAGCCTCACATTTTACTGTGCAGGCAAAGAAGGACAGAGATGGAGGCATTTCAAGTCTCCTGCTTCTTCCTCAGCTGCAGGGACCACTAACCCAGTGCACAGGCTGCACTGTAAGGACTCACGCGAGTCCAGCTGCAGAAGGATGTGCTGACCTACCAAGTCCAGCAGCAGATGAGTGTGCATCATCCAGTGACACCATGTCCACCCCACAGAGGGCAGACACTGTTTCCTCTGAACATGGAATGCACCCAACCATGGAGGTGGAGGTCGTGAGGTCAGAGTTCAGGCTGTTGCTGGAGCTGTAAAGTAGCAACCATTCCCCCTGGATCTGCTGGCCCTCCTGGAGAGCACTGCTCCGTCAGCCAGTCTGGGCTGACTCCAGCAGCACAGCACTGCAGTGCCAAGGGTGACTGCTCAGCACTTCAGTTGCCCTGACGTCACTTTTCCAGAAGGGAGCTCCCATCACTGAGGCAAGAACTGCTGCCCACTTTGCACTGGAGAGAGCTGGCAGCAGTGGAGTCACTGGCCTTGCCTCCCTGGAAATTAAATATATGAACTGCATTTTAAATACTCCTCTGCTCCCCCTGCAGTGTGTGAGAGCTCGCCCTCATGCATCAGTGGATATTAAATCACCTCATTTATATGGACACTGAGATGCTGCTGGAGTCGAGCACTGTTCTGTGCTTGTACACGAGCATCTAATTTTAGTCTGTGTGTTATAGACTCACAGAATCATAAAACTGTTCCAATTGGAAAAGCCCTTCAAGATCACCCACTCCAACCATTCCCTAACCCTACCAAGTCCCTGGTGCTAAAGCATGTCCCTCAGCACCACATCTCTGCCTCTTTTAAACACCTCTGAGGAGAGGGAGTCACATCCCCGGGGAGCCTGTTCCAGTGTTCAAGAACCCTTTCAGGGAAGAATTTTCACAGAATCACTGAGGCTGGAAAAGACCTCTGAGATCATCAAGTCCAGCCTATAACCTAACAACAGGGCATCACCTAAACCATGCCATCAAGTGCCACATCCAATCTTTTCTTAAAGACCTCCAGGGCTGATGACTCCACCACCTCCCTGGGCAGTCCATTCCAGTACCTAATCAGCCTTCCTGTGAGGAAGTGCTTCTAATATCCAACCTAAACCTTCCCTAGCACAGATTCAGGCCATGCCCTCTTGTCCTGTCACCAGTTAGAATCACAGAATCAGCCAGGTTGGAAGAGAGCTCCAAGCTCACCCAGCCCAACCTAGCACCCAGCCCTAGCCAAGCAACCAGACCATGGCACTAAGTGCCCCAGTCAGGCTTTGCTTCAACACCTTCAGGGACACCACCTCCCTGGGCAGCCCATGCCAATGCCAATCACTCTCTGTGTCAAGAATTCCTCCTAACATCCAGCCTAGACCTGCCTTGGCACAATTCCAGGCCATTCCTTCTTGTCCTGTCACTCGTTACTAGGGAGAAGAGACCAACCCCCACCTCACTACAACCTCCATGCAGGGAGCTGTACAGAGCAATGAGGTCCTCCCTCAGCCTCCTTTTCTCCAGACAAAAACCCCCTAGGTGCCTTAGAGCCCCAAAAGTGGACACATTACTGAAGTTGTGGCCTCACCATTTCAGGAGTGGATATTATTTTATAGTTTTAAGGCTGGATTCCACTGGCTCGGTTCTACTGGCATTAAAAGAAAGGGGTGGAAGAGAAATGGGGTTTGCAGTTATTTGATGGTGGAACAAAAACGTTCTGCCCAAACCAAACCTGCATATGGCCTTCAACCACTTGTAAACATTTGTCCTGTTTGTTTCCAAAACAATGCAGCCTTGTTCTTTCCAGAGGAAATGCTTCCAGACCAAAACCCACCAAGCATTTTGCTAAAATGTGAACCCATTTTCCTGGGTTTTGTAATCAGCTGAGCTTTGTTTCCCAGCAGTCAAACCTATAGGTGATTCGGTTTAACAAAGCAGGGAGCAAGCCTGCCTTTTGGATCAGAAGGGTTTTGGCATGGGTGAGCAAGCCTGAGACAAGCAGGGAACCTGTCCTCATGTCTGTGCTTGCACGAGCAGCAAAACCCCAGCCCGCAGGGCGAGCCGAGCAGCTCAAGCCCTGCATGCACTGGTGTTTAAAACACAGCCTTCTCCCACCTTTGGGTGAGGCTTTTGGGGCAGGCTAGGACGTTTAATGGTGCCTGGGGTAGGGAGCTCTGTCTAGGGCTACAAAGCAGAGCATAGCAGGTTCCCAGACACATCACAGCACTGGTGGGGAGCCTACTCAGCTGGCTCGTGGGTATGCACTGAAGATTAGGCACATCCCTGAGCAGGACACTTGGTACCCACAAGAAGCAGCACAGAGGATGAAAACCTGTCTGGAGGTTTGTTCAGGGTCAGTCTGTTTCCTCTCTTCCATCGATTCTCCCCATGCTTTGGTTGCAGCTTTTCTGCTGACATTCATTTCTGTCACTCTCTTGGGCTGCAGTTGGTGCCCAATACCCTGGGTGGGGAACTGAGACACAGAGCTAGAAGCTGCTGGGAATCCTCACAGATAAGATCCCAAAAGCTTTTGCCATTTTGGTAGGAGCTGCTTTTGGCTCCGCTTGGGGCAGGCTGTGTGGCTGCAGAAGAACTCCTGGGCTCCATTTGCCCAAGGGGCAGGGTCCCTGCTGCCGACGCAGCTTCCCCAGCAGTGCTCCAGTGCTGGATCTCAGAACTTGGAGGACCAGGCTGGGAGCTGCAGGTGCTGCATGTCGTGGGACCACCTTAAGCAGTAAGACTTTAATGGCTCCCAGCACGTGAGTGGGTGAGTCGTCAGTGATTGAGAGGCCTCCTCCTCTGCTCGAGTAGCCTATACATGCAAAGTTAGAAGGCTAATTGTGTGAGACCTTCCACATTCCAGTGGTGGATTTTTATCTAGTTTTATTTTTCACCTGAAACCGAAACCCTTCCTCTTCAGATAAATCCACTTTAGTTAAGTAAATCTGGAAGCCTTCCTACTCTCCCTGACTTTAATACCTCTAACTGATTAGCTGTGGACTTAAGTCACCTTGTAGCCTCTCTGTGGTTCAGACAAAATGTAAATTTTGAAAGGTTGCTGCATGCTGACATCAAAATGAACACATTTTTCGTCCTCCTCAGAGTATTTTTTCTTTTCACAAGTATAAAAAAATGGCACAAACCATGTGGGGTTTGTTTGTTTGTTGTGTGTTTTTTTTTTTTATTATTATTTTGCAGGGCAACACACTCTTGGCTTGTCTGGCTTCCAGAGACTCCCAGCTCTTTCTGGGTTTCTTGCTTTGGGGCAGCTGGAGGATGTGAGTGACTGTCATGCAAAGTGAGTGTGAAAATCATGCACCCAGCTTTTGTCTTTGTGGGTCACTCCAGCCTGCAGCCTTCCTGAGTTCCAGAAGGGAAAAGGCTGAGTAGCAGCCAGACAAGCGCCAGGAGGTGCAGAGGGCTGCAGGAGCAGGTCGACAGGCCCAGTGTGCCCATGGGTGTGTGTGCTGCAGGTCAGCAGATAGGACCTGCTGAAATCGGACACAGGGAAGAGGGAGAAGATCTGGAGAGCTCTGAGCAAGGGCCAGGTGGGATTGCCCATTCCAAAGTGGTGAGCAAAAAAAAAAAGAGGAATCACAAGCTGGAAGCCT
The DNA here is from genome assembly GCA_013399775.1 of Semnornis frantzii. NCBI lineage: Eukaryota > Metazoa > Chordata > Aves > Piciformes > Ramphastidae > Semnornis > Semnornis frantzii. Next base: position 66,334 of record VWYK01022511.1, on the reverse strand, counting down.
CTTGCTGGTTCTGCTGCTCTTTACAGTGGTCCTAGCTGTGGATCTTGGGGTTCTAAGATGCTGTTCCTGTGCCAGGGGAGGATTGCGCCACCGCATTCACTGTCCCAGAGCCAGCAGCTCTGGGACTCTGGGGGAAGCATCTCCAGCACCAGCCACACCAGCTGTCACATTATGGACCCCTGCTCTAGCTGCACCTCATCACAGGGGACTCTCCTTGAATACTGTGATGCACCTCCACATGGTGTAACAGGGAGGGAGAGACGCTTTGGCATCCCTGTTACAGCAAACTAAACATTGCCACCATTGGCAATTGTCTTTTTTCCTTGGTGGGTTTCGGGATCTCCAGGTGCATAGATGTTCTACCTGCTCAGCTTGGCATGCTTCCTCCATGCTGCCTTCTATGGCTAGTTGCAGCATCCTTTGCATCAGAACATCAGTGGAAGCCCTGCATGATCCTGAGCAGGACTGGGCTCTCTGATAGTCTTGCAAATTTTTCAGCATGCAACTCTAAAACTCTCTGTAAAACTCTATTTATGAAAAATGCCTCCTAAATAAAGACTGTCCCAGAGGGAACCAGAGCCGACAAATTTTGCTTGTCTAGTGCTGATCATCTACAGACATCACAGCAACTCTTGGCAATTAACTTGTCTTAGGACTTCAGGCTTTAAGCTGTGCCTCGCAGGAGGAAGCTTGGGAACAGGCTGGCCTTGGTTGTTGCTGAAATTGTTCATCTAAGATTCTTGGAATCACAAAATGTTAGGGGTTGCAAGGGACCTTCACAGTCGTCTAGTCTAAGTCCCCTGCACTCAGGGACATCTGCAACTAGATCAGGCTGCTCAGAGCCCTGGCCAGCCTGACCTGGGATGTTTCCGGGAATGAATCTTCTACCACCTCTCTGGGCAACCTGTTCCAGTGTCTCACCACCCTCACTGTAATGAATTTAGGTTAATCTCCCCTCTTTTCGTTTAAAATGATTGTCCCTTGTCTGTCACTACATTCCCTGGTAAAGGGTCCCTCCTCATCTTCCCTCTAGGCCCCCTTTATGTACTGAAAGGCTGCTATAAGGTTTGCCAGGAGCCAGGGAAGCAACTACAGGAAGACAATCTATTTTTGTACACTCAATCCATCTTATTCCTGCGTGTGCCCATACCTGCTTTAGCACCTTGCAGCCCTACTTTGTGCCCCTTCAACAGGCTGAAGAGTCGAAGGGAGCCAGATGCTTGTTGTCTCTTGCTGGGCAGGCAGCAGAAGTGTTTTGTCTCAAATTAAATGAAATGACCTTTAATTCAAGAATATCCTTGCTGGTCTCTTCAGGGAAAAAGCTTGGACAGATTTTCTGTGGCATCATATAAGAGGAAGCTGGGTACAGAAGATGCTCTTGGAATTCACAGCAGCTTTTCCTCCTCCCTGTACACAGACTCCTCACAGCTCTCACCACACTGAGTGATGCTCTAAGTGTCTCTGGAAAGCAGCTCTCTTGCCCTCTTCAGCGGTTTTTATGCCAGGCAGTGTTTTCTGCTGTTCCTTCACCATTCTTTGTGCAGCACATTGTGTTTAGCCCTATCCTACCCTGGGAAGTCTCAGCTCATCCCATTCCTCACCTTAATCCTTCTCACTTGTCACAAAGCCCAGCTGTTGGATCTCACCCAACTTTTGTTACTTGTCTCTCTTTTTCAGCCTTTCTGAAGTCCCCAACCTGTTCAGCAGATGTTCTTGTTGGACATAATCTATGCCTTTTTCCTCCTTTCAGCTACAAACTGAAAACCAGAGGCTTCCTCTCTCACATCAAGAGCATTTCTCACGGGCAGCTACTTTTCTTACCTTTCCATGCCTCCCACCTACCTCAAATGAGAATTTGCCCCTGCTGCACAGCTACAGGACCAGGCATGGACAAGGACTGAGAGCAGTGCTGTCTTTAGGTGTGGCCATCAGGCACTTGCACACACTCCCAGCAACTCTCCTTTCTGCTCTTCAGTGGTCTGGGTTTGACCTTGCCTCGCATACCCAGTTTCCCTCAGCTGAACCCTCCCAGCTCTCTTATCCAGGGTGACCCCACAAGCTGAAGCTCTTTTCTAAAGGCTGATCATTTTTCTGGTTTATTTTGTTGACTTCTAACAGAATTCCATCCCTTGCAAATGAGTGGATTTTCACTCAAGTAACTCACACTACGGTAGCCTCAGGTGAAAATAAAAAGGAAGCAAACAAGAAGAATTAAAATCACATTGGGAAGTCTCTGTGTGAATAACACAATTCTGAAGCAAATCCACCTCCTTGGCCCTCCCCACTGGCTTTGGTCTAGCTTTATGTGCATATGGATGATGTAACACAGGAGGTACATCTTGCCCCTGAGGTGTGTGCCTGCTTCTCCATGCAGCTTCAAAGAGGAATTGCCCTTTCCCCTCCTACATCTCAAAGCACCCAGCAAAGCAGCAGACCTGTGCCTTGCAAGTCAAGAAGATGAGATGCCAGAAGCTCGCTGAGAGCTTGGATCGATGGCAGAAGTGGAAGTAAAATTTTGCTGTCCTGTTCCTAGTTCCCTATCCAGCCATACTGACCACAGTCACAGCAAGCCTGCCAAGAACTTACCTTTTTTCTGTGCTTAAATACCGTCGTTAGCAAAGGCTACATGAACTGATGTGAACCGTGAGTGGTTCCCAAGTTGACAATGACACCTCCTGTTAGCTACACCAGGGTGGCCTCACCCCTAATTAAGCTGAAGCTGCAAAGAGCCGAGGTGCTTTTTCACCTGGGCTCAGGCACTGGAGGATACCATAAACTTCCATGCTTCTGGACCCACAGGGATCTGGGGAATCAAAAGTCACCTGGGTTTGTATGCTTTATAACTTCCTTTCTTAGCTGTCTCTGCAGACAAGCCAAAGGTCTACTTCCGAGACCAAGTTTTGAGGCTCATCCAGCAGCGGTTGGTTAGGAGTGTCACTAAAGTTCATGGAAGTAATACTGGTTCATACCAGAGACGGACCTCTCGTTTTAGAGAAGATAATCTCTGTCCTCCTCTCCAAGGAAAGAAGTTCCCAACACACAGGATGGGGCTTGGTCAACAGTTCTGCAGGGCCTTGCACCTTTGCTTGAAAGGGAAAGTCCCTAAAATACCCTGCCAAGGCTCTGCTGGTCTGCACACAAATGTGCTGGTTTGGCACACGTTGTAAACTGGTCCCCAGGCTTTCTGGGGGCAGGAGGGCTGAAAGCTGTGCTCACCGCAGCTGCAGCACCAAGCAGGCCTCCACGCTCCTGAATTCAGCAGCAACCCTTGAACTTTCCCACAGGGGAGCTCAAAACCTTCCCCTTTCCATTCATTAGCTCTTCTTCTGCAGTAATCAACTGCTACAGAAAAAATTTTAAAAATTAAGTGGCTTTTGGGTTACTGAAAGAACCAAAGTGAGAAATGCAAACACAAAGCATTTCCCCATTCCCTCAGCTCTCTGACATCAGTGGCAGCTGGGAGCCCTTAGTCAGCCATAGCTTTTCTGTCCTGTACGAAATGGGGCTTCAGGCAAAGCTCAGAGTGTTCTAAGCACCTTCTTTGGGCTGCAGAAACCACTGTTAATATATGCAGGCATTGCTGAGAGTGGCAAGGGAGAGCTGCAATTAAGCACGCTTCAGAAAACAAACACAACTGCTCCTCAATTCCTATTCAACCTTTGTGAGGGAACAGAGGTCCCAGTAAGATGTTTTCCCTGAGAAGCAATAAATTCTGAAAACATGACTGTATTTACTTAGGCCTTTTGTATCAAAAAAGTTCTTCCTCAGACAGGAGCACTACTCCTTACAAGCAATGGTGCAGATGTGCTCCTGAGCCTCCTGCAGCCTGTGCTGTGGCAAACACTCAGAGGCTGTGTGTGGAGTCCCAGCACCACGTACCTGTGTGCATGGAATCAGAGGAAACTCTGCTCAGCACCAAAGCCACATCTGTGCCGTTCTCTTTCTGTAGCTCACTGCTACCATTAAAAACTCTCCCAAGACCTCAACAGAGACTTGAAAAGAATTTGTCACTGGGATCCATAAATCCTCTGGAGTGACATGTAACAAATATCTGCTTGGACCTTCTGAGAACAGCTTTGTGCTCTGTATTTGTTTAGTCCTTTGGGGAAGGAAATAAATTGATTCAAGTTTATGATTTAATTTGGAAAAAAGAATGCACCAAGTATCATTACAGTGTTTTTTTAAGTGGATGCTGGCCACTTATGTTCACAGAATTCATATAATTCATAGAACTCTTTTGATTGGGAAAGACCTTTAAGCAGATCAAGTCCAACCGTGAGGCCAGCACTGCCAAGTCACCACCAAACCTCAGCACCACATCTACACAGTCTTTGAATCCCTCCAGGGGTGGTGACTCCACTGCTGCCCTGTGCCAGTGTTTGATAACCCTTTCAGCAAAGAAATTCTTCCTAATGTCTGACCTAAACATCCCCTGGCACAAACTGGAGGCCATTTCTTCTTATCCTGTCACGTCACCTGGAAGTTGAGATTGACCTCTGCCTCACTCCAGCCTCCTCTCAGGGAGTTGCAGAAAGCAATGAGGTCTCTCCTCAGCTTCCTCTTCTCCAGGTTGAACAACCTCAGCTCCCCCAGCTGCTGCTCAAGAGACCTGTGCTGTCACTGCCTGCAGAATTCTTACCCAGCAGGCAATTAATGTGAGTTGTTTTAACAGTGGCCACTGGAGTCATGCTCTGAGTGCAGTCTCATGACTAAATGTGAGGTGGCACTGCTTGGCTCCTGCCACAGCTGCCACATCTCCAGCCACTGCCTCATCCCCTCTGCAGTGTTTTACAGAGCTCAGTCCCAATGTGTGTCCATTAGGATTGTTAGGCACCTTTGCTGAGCCTGGAAGCCAGCTCCCCAAACTGCATTAAATGTTGCACTTTTAGATGGTTTTGATGACAGACAGGAAGCAGGAGGGCAGTGCCCAGAAGTGCAGTGCCACTTTGGCATGCTCCAGCTGGTGGTGCGGCGCAGAGCACAAGCCTCGTGTCTCTGTGCTAAGCCAACTTTATGGCTGCTCTGCATTGACAGCACAGTGCAAAGCAGCTGGAGAGCACCAGTGCCTTTGATCCCAGACTACAGAAGGAATCCTGGCTATGGAGCTGACATGATCCTGGGTAATCAGATGTTGCTTTAAGTGCAGAAGAAAGCACCTCACAAGTGGTCTTTGTCCTGCCTCATCCAACACAGGCTGCGACTCAGAGGACCCAAAGCTCAACACCTGCATCCAGGCAGAAAATAAAAGCAGCAGCTCCCCCAGCGTGCTACCATCCTCCCAGCTCCAAGGGCAGGACACCTTGATGCATTACTCTGTTCTGAGTGAGCTCCGAGCCCCAGCAACGTGGGAAGGCATCGCATCAGCCCAGAGATGCCCCAGCAAGCAGGACACACAGAGGATGGCTGTGGGTGGATTTTGGAGGACCACCGAGGCCATGGCAGTTAAGGCATGATGCTGGATCCCCTCCTATACCCCAGGGTGAAAAAAGAAAGTCATCCCTCCCTCTGGGACAGCAGAGTCTGGTACAGATGATGGCCTGTCACATAATTCAATCAATTCAGCCTCTGAAACATATTTTAGAGGCAGGTAAATGATGATCCCCAGAGGCTCCTCCCAACCCCTGCCATTCTGTGATCAATAATGCAGCAAAGCTGCTCTTTGGCATCTCTGCAAGGAGTGCCACTTGTACTTCTGGTATGTTCTGACTTCGCATTATAAAAATTAAAGGAAAAAGTTATTTGACTTTTGTGGCATTTAGGCAAGTTTTTAAATATTACACAAACATGAAATCATTTTGTTTGGGTTTCCTATTTCAAAACCGAAGCCAAATTAAGATAATCCCAGAGAAAACGCTCCCTGGGACAAAGATGGACTCGGACAGTGATGCACTGTGCAACTGCTGCACAACTTTGGCTGTCGACACAACTCTCATCTATATTTCATACCTCTGATTGCATCTCTGAGTTTTAATTAGTTTCCTGCAATATTCAAAGAGGAAGTTTCAGCTCCTGAGGCAATTTGGAACAAGTTTGGCAGAAAAGCACCTGCATTACTCAAGGATTATGTTTTTACCCTGAAACTAAAATATTTTCCTTTCACAAACACCTAACGATCCAGGTAATCACAGTGCCAGAGCAGAAAGTGCTCCCTACATATAAATGCTGGAACATCCATTGGGTAAAGTGGCGTCAGGAAAATGCTGCCTGGAGCACGCTGGGGATCCTCTGCTTTTGTGGAGCGAGAGACTCATTCCCCTTTCTCCTGGCTCTGCCATTTCTCACATTTCATTAAGCTTTAATCAGAAGACTTAAGCCTTAATCTGTCTCAAATTAGCTTTAAGTAGAATATGAAGTGCTGCTAATTTGTAGTAGCTCATGTAGCTTTATGTCTGCTGAAGCGTGGACTCAGGAATTACTTCACTACTTTCTCACCTAGTCCAAAAAGAGCGAAGGCCAAAACTTTGAATCTGCAAAGCATACTCAGCTCTAAATACATTTGATACCTACCCAGGCCCTCTGAGAGCTGGAATGCTGCAGCAAGAGCTGGGAATGGATGGCAAGTGCAGTGTGGCTGTCACAACAGTGAACTGCCAACTCCACATTAGCTGCTTTTGCCACCCCAGCCTTGAGACCAAAGGTGCTGCAATCTGTAAGCTCTTCTTTGAAAAGCCCTTAAAAGATATAAAGCTTGGGGGGGGGGGCAACCCCCAAGCAACCAACCCAGCTCCTTCCTTCATATTGTGAGCAGAGCTGCTGCATTTTGTCCTGTCTAAGCAATAAAGTGATTGATTCTCAGGCAGCGGCAGGGCCGGAAGATCAGTGCTGCCAGGTAGGCACAGGCAGAGGTGACACCCCCACAATCTGAGGCACCCGCTGTATTGTTTGCCATGTAGGGTTCTGTTTAAGAAGCTGTAGCTTGCAGCAGGATGGAAACCACCCCCAGTTCTCCCAGCTGCTGCACTGGAGGGAAAGGGAGACAGCAGCAGCTGAACACTCTTGGCCAGGAGAAATAAGGCACAAGGGGCAAGACTGGTGAGGTCCTGGCACCAAACACCCACTCAAGCCACAGAGACATCAGAAAGTCAGCTTTATCCTAGAAGCACAGAGGGATGACTGCACTGGGCTGGTGGAAACCAGGAACCACCAAAACTTCTTGGCTGAAGAGCAAGACTGGAAGGAAAAAAAAGACCTATTGAACAGGCGAGAGATTTATTGGTCCAGTCCATTCCACCCAGCAGATCTGGAGTGTTCTGATTTTGTGCACTAATAAAACACAGCTTCAGTGCTTGAAACTCTGCATGGAGATCTTCTTGTGCTGTTCATAGGCCACAACACAAAACTTGTTCACTCTTCCTGCAGCCTCAAAAGGGCTCTTTTCACCTTTTAATCTTACAGGTGACCCCAAGACAGGAAGACCCTGTAAGACCCATGGGACCTGGAGCAGCAAGAGGCAATTTAACCCATCCTGGCCAAGTCCAGGAGGGCTGCACCAAGAACAACCAACTTTGTTCTTCAAGTGTCAGTGGGGTGAGGAGGACTCAGATGCAGAGCAGAGAAACAAGAAACAGCCAAGTGTGTGTTAGGGGTGAGGAGGAAGTGAGGTGCAGGGTGGGTTCTTCTACATCCTCTGTCTGACTCAGGGCTACCACTCAGCTCTGCTGACATCTGCAGAAGGCTCAGCAGCTTACAGCAGCATTTCTCCTAGACCTAGAAGGGCTGCAGTGAGAAAAGCAGCAATGACACCGTTCTGCAAAATGCATCAATAGTCCTCCCTACCAGCCCCATTCTTAGCTCTCATCTGCTCCAGCACTCTGTGAGGGACAGGCGAGAACGAAGGCTGGCACAGAGGGTGGAGGCAGGGACAGGGCAGAGCAGGGGCAGGGAGAGGTGACCAGACACCAGCCAGCTCCAGTTCACTCAAGACAAATCCCTGCTTTGGACAGAGCTGGGCAGACTGTCTGGGCTCTGTGTGTATAGGATGCAGCAATTACATTCTGCCCCTGTGGTTTCCATACAGCCAAGCCAGAGAAGCCAGCACAGAGGAAGGCTGAGCCTTTCAGTGGGCTTTTTCCAGCCAGTGGGGTTCTTATCTCCTCTTAGGAAATGAAAACATGAGCAAATTTGCTTTTCCAGGTTGGAGAAACCACAGAAATGTGAAAGCCATTTGTATAAATAACATTCTGCACCAAACTCCACCATTCCTTTTCACTTATGGCTTCAGCTGCATGAAGCAAAGTGTTTCTTGCTGGAACAAACACCTCTTTATTTCCTTTTGAAAAGCCCTGAAGCAGATTTGCAGCACTTCTTCCTCTCAATAAACAAAGCACTTGGAGCTCCTGATTCCCAGTTTTGTCACAACCATGCATGATGGTCATCTTGTTCATGGCCAGATGGTTTGAATTAGGCCTGATCTAGCAGAGGAGCTGAGCTGAGCTCCCACCTCAGCCCTGCCTGTGATGCCTGCAGCCTCCTGCTCCACAGACATGAAGGCTACAGCGGAGGAGCAGAGTTAATGAAGCCTTTCCCAGTCCATGCCAACTGCAACTCCAATGTTCCTATTTTCAAAGGGTAGGGGCTGGAACACCAAACTGATGGCAGTCCTTGGGGCTCAAAAACCTTGCAGCTTGTGTCAATAAGACAGGTGGAATGGTGCCTTGCTGCAGCAACGCCTCAGCCCCGGCTGCAGCCATCACCCACTGGAAGAGTGCAGCTTGCGTGGCAGAAACAAGGACAAACGCAGACTGCAAACAGCAGCAGCAAGTGGGTGCCAGCATATCAGTGCCAGGCACACTGCAAGCTGCTACTGCAGACCCAGCTGCATTGGGCACTACTCTTTGTGGCTCCAAGCAGAGACTTTTCAAGGCCAGCACATGGAAGCTGCAATGTGTCACAGAGCACAAGCTGCTGCCTGACAACAGGTCAGGTAGCTCCAGCAGGGAAACCAATGGCAGCTTCCAGCTGACACCAGACAGAAAGGCTGGTGAGAAAAGTGCTCTCCCTTCCAGGAAAAGTGGGAAAACTTCCTTTTTGAGATGAGAAATGGAACACAAGTTAAACCACAGAAGTCTGGTCACCAGGCTCAGCTGCTTGAGAAGGTAACTGATCAAGTCTGGTGCCGTGCCCTGGCAGCTCGGCCTGGATGTTCAGCCACAGGCAGCAGCTCGGGCAGAAAGGGTTGACTGCCTGGTTTGAGCCCCTGCAGGATGTGTGAGTTTAGGCCATTTGAACACAACAGACTCAGCCTAAGCCAGTATCTTTCAGTCTAATGACAGTTTATTGACCCCGACAGTTTATTGTTATCATTCTTCAAATGCAGAGCCATTTCCTAGTTTAGGGAGAGCCCAGGACAGCAGGAGACAGCCAGACCTGTGTGGTTTGGACATGTGAAAGATGCTCGGTACAGACAGAAAGGTTGCTTAACATCAGGGGCACCTTCCTCTCCCTGGAAGCCTTCCAGGTCAGGTTGAACAGGGACCCGAGCACCTGATCTAGTTGAAGTTGTCTCTGCTCACCACAAAGGAGCTGGACTGGGTGACCCTTAAAGGTCTCTTCAGTGATTCTGATTCCCTTCCCTCTGACCCCAGGCTGAACAGCAAACGTTAGCTTCCAGCCTCCTGATGCTTTACTGTGAGCTCATGTAGGTGACAGCTGGAGCCAGCATCGCTCAGCCTGCAGGTTAGATCAGGCTGGTGCAGGCACCTTGGCACCATCTGGTTGCTTGAGCTGTGATAATGGAAACGTCACTTGCAGAGAGGTCATGATAATCCCACACTGGGCCTGAAATCAGTCTAGGCAGGAAAGAAAGCTGGGAACCAGCAAGGCAACCTAAATGAAAGGTTCCAAACAAACTCTACAGGGATTGCTGCAAGCAATGGAGGAAAAGAACTGCAACCACTTCAAGAAGTGCAACCATCTTCCCAAGTGTTTGCAGCCACATCAGCAGGAGGGAAATACCAACACAGGCAGCAGAGTGGGGCAGAGAAGGGAATGCACACTGAGAGCATGCCCACAGAAGCTGCTACAGACCAATGAACTGTTTCATTGAGAGCAGTGCAGCTCGGGTGTGCCACAAACTGGGTTGGGACTCTGGCAAGTGTCATGCTGGAAAATACTGTTAAAAATTGACTAGGCAAGAAAGGCCAGGAAAGCAGAAATAGTATACTGGATGTTCTGTGGTTTCAGACTTTGACTTAAAGCTAAAATTGGATCTCTGAAATTTGCTAGGTTTGGAGGGGGGGGGGCGCGGGGGGAAGTAGGCAGCAGAGGATTTAAAACTATGGTAATTGATTAAGAGCTGTGTGATGGCTGGAGAGGGATTGAAAGGAATAGCTGAAGCACAGGGGTACACTGTGCTCACCAGATGAGTGGGGAAATAGCAAATACATGGTGAAACGCATGGACTTTGCCAAAGGATTGAGGCTGGGAAAGAGCCATACTGATGGATCCAGAGACCGTGAGGCTGCAGTGCAGATGTCTGCACACTACAGGCAAAGCTTAATTTTAATGCTCCTTTAATAGTGATACTGTCCACAGTTGTCCCTTTTTATTTCTTTGTTTGACACATTGCCTGAAAATGGCTCTGTCCACCATTGGTCATTGTTTTTCCAGATAGGACCTTGGGTATTTCAGATTTCAACACCAAAGACCGATGCCAGGTGTTGTCATCCTGGGAGAAAGTGGCACTGACAGCTCTTAACTACTTATCAAATGACACCTAACGGCAGACTTCATTTTAGCTTCCTCAACCCTCCCCAGCCTTGCCATGTGTACCCATTCAGAGCATGAAACAACACTGACTGAGATTTGATGTAACAAAAAGCTGGGAACTAGGCTGCCTAACTCAGGCAGAGTTGTATCACAGGCCAGGAGAGCCCTGATCTCACTTCCACGCCAAGAAGGATGCACCAGACTCATACCACAGCATCTTCCAAGCCCCTGCCATGAGGAAATGCATTTTGCATAAGTGTGAGGTGTGGGGAGCTCAAGGCTGCAGTGCCTGGAGCAGTTGTGGCTCAGTACCTCAGGCCCTTAGAAGACACTGGAGCAGTTACAGCTTGTCCTTTCTGGAAGAGGAAGCACCAGGTGCAACCTGCTGTAGTAGCATCTGAAAATGAACTGGCAGGAGGCATCAGGAGCAGCCATGGGGACAGAGGTTATGTGGCTTTCAGAGAACTGCAAGAACATCAGCAGCTCCTGGAAGGGAGCTGAGGGCATGCTGTGGTCTGGTCTGTGCTGCTGGCAGACATTGTGCACAGCAAAGAGACCCCAGGGCTGTGAGAAGAGAAGCTCAGCTCTAAACATTCAGGCTAGTTCTGATCCCAGTCCCCAGGATCCACTCCCTAATTCTCCTCCAGCATCCTCTGTCCCTCAGGCTGAGGTTGTCATGGTGCTCCTGCCTTTGTAGTGAGCCATGGCAAAGCCTTGAGCTTCAGCACTCCTAGGCTGGGGAATCATCAACAGAGTGTGTCCATATGGACTGCAAAGCTGCAGGTCCCCCTGGAGCAACAGGGGATTCTTTTTGCTCATAAGTTTGATGCAATATGTTGTTCCAAAAAGCCAGTCCTCAGAGGACAGAAACAATGAACAAGGCAGCAAACCCCTGAGCATCCTGGCTGCTGGGGGAGGAGAGAGGGGAATGGGTACACATGGCAAGGCTGGGGAGGGTTGAGGAAGGAAAAGTGAGAGAGATCAAGCATGGGAGTGAGCCAGGAGGGAAGACAGGGCTATATGGATTACCAAAGTGACTGGCAACAGTGGGGGGACCATGACAGAGAGTCCACAAAAAGCAGCTGAGGACATGGAAGCACAAGAACCAGAATGGAGCTTGCTGCTCTTCCAATGAGATATTTTCCTGCCCAAAGATACCAATGGTGCAATGGATGATGTGGCAGAAGGCCAGGTGAGGAGCTCCACTACCCCAAATGTGCAGTCCAAAAAGGAGAGAAATATTCAAAGGCTCTACCCAACAAGCCTTGAGTGATCCAGCAGCACCAACTCCACAGCATCTGTGCCTGTGACCCCCACAGTGTCACCACACCAGGGCTAGAGCTACCTCTGCCCCCAGGGCCACCAATTCCAGGGGTAGCCTCTGAATAAGATTAGATGTCAAGGATTCCTTGGCACAAGAGCCACGGACTCGGGATGCCAAAACTGAAGTCCTGCATCTGCAGGCTTACTTCACCTCTGGATCGACAACCGTTTGTGGGAATCACTACTTCTGAGGGTGCCAGTCCTGCTCTCAGGCCTCTTGGCTGCTGGGGAGCTATTCCTAGGTGGTGCCAGACTGTGGGAAGACTTCAGCACATAAAAGCTCACAAGGACTTTTCATCTGCCTTACCCTGAACTGCCAGCAAACAGAAACACAGCCCAAAGAGAGCAGTTGGGAGAAGGGTTTCAGCATCCCACTGGGGGTTTTGTGTGCAGTGCCAACTGCTTGTGCAGTAAAGCAGAGCTCCCCAGCTCCTGCCTCTCAGGAGCTAAAGAAGTCAGCTGAGACAAAACAATGTTCTGGCCACACACCTATGCTGTAATTCTTTCCAAGGGGACATCAACACCCACATGTAGGACAGGCAGGGTGAGAATCACAGAATCACAGAATCTATGATTCTGATCACAGGTTGGAAGAGAGCTCCAAACTCACCCAGCCCTAACGAATCAACCAGACTAAGTGCCCCATCCAGGCTTTGCTTCAACACCTCCAGGGACAGCAACTCCACCACCTCCCTGGGCAGCCCATTCCAATGCCAATCACTCTCTCTGTCAAGAACTTCCTCCTAACATCCAGCCTAGACCTCCCTTGGCACAGCTTGAGGCTGTGTCCCCTTGTTCTGTCCCTGGGTGCCTGGCAGCAGAGCCCAACCCCAGCTGGCTACAAACCTCCCATTGCTGCAGAGAGCAATGAGCTCTGCCCTGAGCCTCCTCTTGTGCAGGCTGCACACCCCCAGCTCCCTCAGCCTCTCCTCACAGGGCTGTGCTCCAGGCCCCTCCCCAGCCTTGCTGCCCTTCTCTGGTTGTTGCTCCTCATGAGCTGCTGGGCTTGGCTAGTGCTGGTCCTGGAGAGGAGCCTCTGCAGAGATGGCTAACAGCAAGACCTTCAGAGTGCTCATAAAATGATAAGCTAAAGCTGTTGAACAGCATGCAAAGGCTCCCAGTGATTTTAACGTGTTTCATGGCATTCCACTGGATGTCTTCCATACCATGAGTCTCCCCTGCCCCACTCCTCAGTGTGCTGCCTGTGCTGCAGCAGCATGCTGAAAGAGGGAACAGCTAGCTCAGGGAAAGTAAACTCAGTTAAGCCTTGAATTTTACAGCTGGCATTTACACCATTCCTTGGCTATCTGTCTGCGCAGGCTCCTTCAACTACAACAAGGATCCCAATCTGAGGTGTTCCTTGTCACAACCAGCCCTGCGTCAGCTGTAGTGCTGCACTGGAGTGGGCACAGAGGCCATCCAGGAAGACACCACTTCACAGTTTAAAGGATCAAAAGTGGACAGAGCAGGGCCTGATCACACTTTAGTTGTTCACCAGGATGATCCACATGAAAACTTATTCACAGGGACGAAAACACCTTACCAGCACCCTGCCCTCACTGCTTCTGTACCCTTTGACCACAGCACCTGTGAGGTCAGCTCCCGTGAAGTGCTGCTCCACTGAGCGATGCTGCCCTCTGAGACCAGGCAGGTGGTTAGGACTGAAAGAGCTGTGGTGTAGCAAGAGCTGCCCTTTGCCTTGATGGGAACATGTCCTTTTGGGTCATAAAACTCTTTTTGTTGAGGAGGAGAACTATTTTTAAAGCTGTTCATTCTTAGAAGCAGACCCAGTGTCACATCAGCTTGTGTCACTAAGAGCCTGCTCTTAGCAGCATGGCTCATCTGGAAGCCAGGCTGTTATGAAAGCAGCGTTTCTGAGGTTTGGTGTTCTTTTCCCATGCCTCTCTGCTGCCTGGGAAGACAAACATCAGTTGAGTCCCAGCCTACTTAACCCTCCAGAACTATAAATGTCTCTGCAAAAGGTTCTGCAATTGATTATTTCCTCATTCCCTTCCAAAGTGTGTGTTATGTGCCATAAAGGAGTTGAGCAGACAACAAAGTCACCATGAACCAGCAATGTCGAGAGAGGTTCTCCTTCCTCTCTCCTCTGCCCTGGGGAGCTTTGCACCTGGAGTATTGTGTCCAGTTCTGTCTCCCCAGTTCAAGAAGGACAGGGCACTCTGAGAGACTCTAAGGGGCTTGGAGCATCTCTGAGAAGAGGAAAGGCTGAGAGCCGTGGGGCTGGTGAGCCTGCAGAAGAGCAGGCCCAGAGGGGATCTGATCAGTGCTTAGCAAGAGCTAAAGGGTGGAGGTCAAGAGGATGGGGCCAGACTCTTTCCAGTGGTGCCCAATGACAGAACAAGGGGCAATGGGCACAGACTGGAACACAGCTTCCACCTGAACACGAGGAGCAAATTCTTTTGGTGTGAGGGTGCTGGAGCCCTGCAGCAGGCTGCCCAGAGAGGCTGTGGACTCTCCTTCTCTGGAGAGATTCCAAACCCACTTGGACATTGTGATCCCAGGAAAACTGCTGTGGGTGGCCTGCTTTAGCAGGGGGATTAGTGTGGATGATCTCCAGAGGTCTCTTTCCATCCCCACCAGTCTGTGATTCTGTGAAAAGTTATTTTAATGCCTTTCTTTGCAACTCCAGAAACTAAAATAACACTCCAGGTCTCCCTCGTGTCGAGGCCATATCAAAGAGATGCACAAAATGCAGTCGAGGTGAGGAAACAACCCTCTTCAGAGTGGCTTCACTGAGGCTAAAAAGTATCCTCGAGTGGCTGCACAGCCAAAAGGGAGGTGGGGTTTTGGCATGCGTGCCCTGCAGGGCTCCACAGCGACCCTGCCGCTCCTGTAGCCCAGCTGAGGACTTTGCCAGCGCCACAGGGCATCAGAGCAGGGCTGGTGAAGTGCCAGAGCAGCAGGACAAGCCTTGCTAGCACTCCTGAGTGCCAGCTGAGCAGTCCCTGCAGCACAGCACCCACAGGACAGGCAGTTTGTCCTCCTTGTCCAGGCCACAGCAAAGGCAAAGTCCTGAATGGGAGAGGCAGCTTTTGGGAGCTGCTGTGAGCCAGAGGAGCAGCCAAGTGCTGCTTCAGTCATTACTTGGGAAGCCTGAGGAGAGGCCAGGAGGAATAATGATGAGCCATGAGTGCCTCTGCTTCATGAGGTCTCCCAGCCTCAGGAGGCTGGCACCAATGATGTCCCCCAGGGTTCCTTCCCTCCCTCTAATCTAATTTTCTTTACCTTCACAACTCATTCCCCATGCAAAGAGCAGTCCATAAGGGAAGGTGAGGTTCACTCTCTTCTCCCAAGTAACAGGACAGGAGGAAATGGCCTCAGCCAGGGGAGGTTTAGGTTGAACATTAGGACAAGTTTCTTCTCCTAAAGGCTTGTCAAACCCTGGAAGAGGCTGCCCAGGGAAGTGGTGAGGTCCCCATCTCTGGAGGGATTTAAAAGACAGGTAGATGTGATGCTGAGGGACATGGCTTAGTGGTGACCCGGCAGTGCTGCCAGGTCAATGGTTAGAACTCAGTGATCCTAAAGATCTCTTCCAACCAAATGAATCTGGTTCTGCAAAGAATTTTTTTTGTGGATTTGTGGAAGATAAGGAGTTGTAGAGTGATCAGTTACATAGGATCACAGAATTGTTTGCTGGAAAAAAAACTCTAAGGTCATAGAGTCCAAACACCAACCTAAGACCACCATGGACATTAAACCACATTGTTGTGATGGGGAGTCCCAGGGAATTAGGAAGAGTGGGAAAGCAGCATGGAGCAGCTGCTTCTCCTTTCTTCACTTCCACACTGGTTTCTAAAAGACAGCACAAGAGAAAAAATTGCTGCTTCTCAACTGCAGGTGCATGAAGTTGCCACAAAGTCTTCTGCTTTCATGAGAGGGTAACGAGTGAAGAGCAGGCTTGGCCATTCTCAGCAGCTTCCGTGGGAGGTGGCAGTGGGGAGGGGAATGAGGAGCTTGCTCTTTGATGGCAGTGGGTTTGCTTTGCTCTGGCACATGTGGCAGTGGAGCTCTCCACAGCTGCACTGGTAACACAATCTCTCCCATTCTGAGGAGATACAGGCACACTTTGCAGGTATTTTGGGTAACAAGAAATGGGCTGGACTGCCTTAAATAATTTCCTGCCTGTAATTACGAGTTGCTGCATATAATGTAAAGAAAAGCTCCTGGTGAATGAGTGGAAACATCTTGTAGCTGGGGCAGGGGTGTGCAGACATCTCTCTCTCAGGAGCAGCCTCAGCCTGCCATCTGTACAGCACAGGGTAATCTGCTTTTCTGATGGCTGTGACAATTGAATCCATTAGAAATGCCTTGCCAGACAGCCAGATTGCAAGGGGAAGCCTGATCACAGGGCTTCTTGGCTTGCACTTTGCAAAAGCTGTAGCAGAGAGATGATGCTGGCACATGGGAGATGCTGAGTGAGAGCTTTGCCTGACCTTCCGTGCGGGCACAGGCCCAGCGTGGCTCTGCAGAGCATCCTCCTCTCCCCAGTGAAAGCTTCCCCATGTGGTCACTGCTCCACCACCCACTCCAGCTCTGGAATGGAAGAGAAAGAAAGCATCCGAGAAAACCCAGGTGCCAAGGCAGGAGAGTGAGTGAGACCAGACTCAGTGAAACATAAGAGGCATTTCAGCCACTTGTACAATCACCTGAAGATCTGGAGAATGGTTACTGATGCAGCAGTCCAAAGTGCAGAGGAACTCAGTCACTTTCACAGAACCACAGGACTTCAGAGGCTGGAAGAGAGCTCCAGAGATCATTCAGTCCAGCCTCCCTGCCAAGCAGGATCCCCTAGGATAGTCCACACAGGAAAGCATCCAGGTGGGTTTGGAAAGCCTGCAGAGAAGGAGACTCCACAACCTCTCTGGGCAACCTGCTCCAGGGCTCTGTCACACTCACTGTACAGAAGTTTCTCCTCATGCAGAGCTGAAACCTTCTCTGTTCCAGTTTGTAGCTGTTGCTCCTTGGCTTACTGCTGCTGACCAATGAAAAGAGTTTAGTCCCCTCCACTTGACCCCCACCCCTCAGAGATTTGTACACACTGATCAGATCTCCTCTCAGCCTTCTCTTCTACAGACCAAACAGCCCCAGGGCTCTCAGGCTCTCTCCACAGGGGAGATGCTCAGGTCCCACACTCACCCTTGTGGCTCTCTGTTGCACTCTCTCCAGCAGGTCTCTGTCTCTCCTGAACTGGGGAGCCCAAAACTGGACACAGTATTGCAGGAGTGGTCTCAGCAAGGCAGAGCAGAGGGCAGCAGAACCTTCCTAGCCCTGCTGGCCACACTTTTCCTGATGCCCCCCAGGATGCCCTTTTGGCTACAAGGGCACATTGCTGGCCCATGCAGAACTTGCTGCCCACCAGCACTCCAAGGTCTTTCTGCACAGAGCAGCTTTTTGGAGCAAACCTGTCAGAGACACTATCTGCAGATGGCATTTGATGCTTTCTGTTATATAAATTGTGCTTTGCTGGTAAGGATAGATTGATTTGGGTGGGAAGGGACCTTTAAAGATCTTCTAATCCAATTCTTCTGCAGTGAGCATTGGCATGTTTAAGTGGAGCAGATTGCTCAGAGCCCCATGCAACCTGATTTGGAACATTTCTCTCACCTCTCTGGGCCACCTGGGTCAGTGTTTCCCCTTCTGTTGCAACAGTTGGGTTTTAGTTTTGGCCTTTGGCTTATATTTTAGCCTTAAATCTTATAGAACAGTGATTGTCCATGGAATGCGAATCAGGCCTTCCAGGCTGCACATCTGTGGGACTCAGCAGTTCACCATATGTTGAGTGTTTCTGGGCTTTGCTGTTGGCTAATGCATTGTTAAACACAGGCAGCCCCAAATATATGTGCATTACAGGAAGAATTGCAGAGTGGTAGAGGCTGGAGAACAAGTCTGAACCCTCTGCTAAAGCAGGACCACCCAAGGCTGGGTCTGTGCAAGGAAACTCTTCCTCAAAGGACCATTCTAAAGGGCAGTTGCTTGGAGCACTCCTCCTGTGCCACTACAACCCTGTGACAAGCAGAACCTGTGCCACTACAACCCTGTAACTCACTTGTGAAGTAGGCAACCTTAAGGATTAACTCCTGTCCTGACTGCCCAGAGAAAGAGAAACTCCTATGAAACAGCACAACAGTACTTTGCAAGGCTAGCAAAGGTTTCCTTGTGGGATACCATTAAGCACAGGAATGTTCCATGGGCTGGAAAAGACAGCAGAGTGGAGCTCTGCAAACTCAGGACAGTATCAGTATCCTTGGAGGCAGCACAATACAAACCAGAGCAGAGAGTTTGGGAGTTAATACCACTTGAAAAGTAGAGGAAGTAAGGCAGAGAAATGAGCTCTCTTCCTTCCCTGGAAAATACAGGTCCTGCTGCTGCCAATGCTCACCCCAGCTGATGGTCCCAGGGAGGTGGGAGGTGCTCCATCCCTGGAAACAATCAGGATTAGGTTGGATGGGGTTCTAAGAAACCCAACACAGTTCAAGATGTCCCTGCTTTATGCAAGGCATTTTGGACCAGATGACCTTCAGTGGCCCCTTCCAACCCAGCTTTCCATTAAGCCTCTCTGCTCCTTCTCGTCTCCACATACACCCAGCTGTTTCAAGGTCAGGCCAGACCTGGACTGCAACCATAACCTGTGCCACCAGGATATCTGCTATGGGGTATGTTCAACCCATCTTGGAACAAGAAATACTTGAATGGTGCAAGAAAGGCCCCAAATCTTCAAACAGCATTTGCAGATAAGCTCAGAGGAGCATGATAGCTACAGCTCAGAGAAAGGAGACAGGTCCTCAGCTGCATCACTTGGCAGCCTTCCACTAAGTAAATGGAGTTCTGCTGATCTGCCTCCGTATCTTGGGAAAGTTGCCAGGATCCAAGCTGCTGTGCAATATCATTATTGGAAAGGCTGAGGGGAAAAAATCCTGTTAGATCACACAAAAACTTGTGTCTTTGGTGTTTCTCAGCCTTGTACAGAATGACAGAAACATTTTGGTTGGAAAAGACCTTCAAGATCATTGAGGCCACCATTATGTAACTGTCAAGTCTTGTGCTAAAGCAGACTCATCCTAGCCAGGGTGACTCCTGGTGTAATTCAAAGGGAACCATGGCCCATGTTTCTGTGACACAGGCAAGGTAAGTGATTTCCTGGGCCCCTTATTGGCCAAAGGCCTCAGCCAGGAGAGGCTCTGGGCCCCAGCACATCTGGCTTGGATAGGCTGCAGATGCCCCTTTTCCAGCTCTCCCAGCCCATCCTGCTTTGGAATCACTCTCACTCTCCAAAAGCAGGAATGAAACATGGAGCTTGTACGCATGCTGTGCAGTGCCTTCTCCAGCACAGGTACTGATGGAGAAAGAGCAAATTTCTTCAGCTAAATGCTTGGTTATGGAACTTTGGGTTGAGCCTTGGTTGTTACAAAGCCAGAAAGACATACCCTGGAGTTTTGGGTTGAGCCTTGTTTGTTACAAAGCCAGAAAGACATACCCTGGAGTTTTGGGTTGAGCCGTGGCTGTTACAAAGCCGGAAGGGCAGATCTCAGTGGCTTTCAGGCTTGTCGTGTCTTGGAGCTTACAGTTCATTGCCTTCAGAGTCAGAGCTGGATCCAGCAGAAAGGAAGGAAAAAAGCCACCTACATCCTATCACTGCTTCTTTTCATATTCCAACAGTTACTGATATTTGACAGCAACTCTTCACAGATGCCTCTGCCCACATTACAGTTCCATTGAGACCCCATCCCTTTCACATAACCCCACTGGTCTGGGTAGAGCCAGACCTGGTCCTGAACAGTTCATGCTGTTAACTTGGTGAAACCAAGAAGTGGTGTAGCTGTTGTTTATTGAGGGAACAAAGCTGCTTCCATACATAAGGAGCACAAAGAGATGCCAAGATGGAATTAGCACCACACTCTGAGGGAGGCATTTCAATCATTTTAGACAGATTTCAGTGGGAGGAAAAAAAAACCAAAAAAAAACAAAACAAAACAAAAAAACCCCAAAAAACAGGAAAGGAGCTTCCTTCTCAAAAAAAAAAAAAAA
>VWYK01022511.1:0-46223 GCA_013399775.1 Semnornis frantzii | reverse complement strand
AAAAAAAAAAAAAAAAAAAAAGTCTTCTGTTCTTACTGTGCACAAAATGCTTCAAATTACACTGAAGGAAAAGGTCTTAGAGGCAATGTCCGCTTTAAACTATGGTAAGGAGCCATCCTCCTTTCCATGGGTATAGGTTTGTTCCCTATGCAATTATCTGAACATAGGACAAAGAGACACCAAAATTGCTGGGGAAAAACCTAATCTCTGCAGCTGCTCACAGCTCTCCCTTGCAGTACACCACCAATGCTCAGCCAGCCCTGAGCAGCACAGGCACAGGGCTGTGCTCGCCAGCATTGCCAGCTGGCACCAGATTCTCCAGAAAGATCAGGTTGGAGGAGTAAGGAGAGATGGGACAATCAGCAGCCCTCTGGGCTGGGAGGTTCCTCTGCATGTGCTGTAGGTGGTCTTACAGGGCTTTCAGGGAGCATGGCAATGATTTGTCAGACCTCTCCTTTCTCTTCTGGTAGGGATTTAAAAAGAAAAATCACCTCAAAACAATAACTCAAACAGAAAAGCAAATGCTAAAAATGGTCCTCAGGGGTTGTGGACCTAGTAGCAGCCTCTGACACTGACCTGTTTCACAGCCCTGGGAGATCAGCCAGCCCTCTTGTTTTTCCTCTGACTAGCCAAGGCAGATTTCCCCCAGTTCTGCACTTAGCAGAACTGATGGAAGTGAAGCTGGCATAAGATGATGGAGCTTCACCTAAACCTTCCTTTGCTTACCTATAACTTTTTCCACCCCCTCTTACTAGCACCTCACACAGCTTACCATCAGAAGCAATATCCTGACAATAAACAGACCACAGTCACCCTTTCTAGTCACATCCTTGCTGCAGTCTGATCAGTGGAATACAGGAATGCTTTCATGTCTGTCCAAGCTGACTGATGAAAAAGAAGGAGATGAAGGGCTGGATTTTCATTACCCAGAGCAATGTGTCCTGAGATATTTACCAGCACAATCACATCCACAGAGCAGCACAGAAGAAAGTTCTCCATTGATGTGACTACAGCCCATAGGCATAGCCACACTGGTGTGCATCTGGCAGTCAAACATCCACCCAGGTTACAGGGAGCTGCTCCTGGGCATGCAGTGGATTTTTGTGATCACAGCCTGGTGGTTAAGGAAGATTAAATTTCATCAAGAGTATTGTTATAGGTCTCACTTTAATACCATTTGTGAGCGTTCCAATAAAATCCTCAGCCTCTGGGCAAGTCTTGCTCATAGTCCCATATCATTGATTAGTTTAAGCAAGCTACAAATGACACACTGTCCCACTCTGCTTGTGAATGCAGGCATCTTCCCTCTTCTGCTAGCTCTTTGGAATAACATTGAGTGCAGCATCCTCATGCCTGCCAAATGCACTTTAAGCTTATGAAATTGGAGCTTCAAGTCAAAAATAGGCTTTTTGCAGGAACAGAACTTGGTAGTCTGACAAGACCAGAAGATAATTGCAGGATATCTAGAAAAGATGCAGCTTAGCCCCAGAATTCTTCTCTTTTCAAAGGTTTTGGAAATAAGAATTTTGGCTGAACCATGGCACAGCAAGAAAAACAATCGTGAACTTCAGACTCTGAAAAGAACAAAGTATGAAGGGGAGATTTAGATCGGATATTAGAAGAAACTTCTTCACCAAAAGGCTTCTCAAATCTGGGGAAAATGCTGCCCACGGAGGTGGCTGAATCCCCATCCCTGGGAGTGTTTCAAAGGTGCAGACATGGTGCTTTAACACCAGCCTTGGTAGAGCTAGAGAATGGTTGGACTTGGTGATCTCGAGGGTCTTTTCCAACCAAAATAATTCCATGATTCCCCGAATCTGGCTCTCAAATGTCAGGGCTTCATCATCCAGACCCAATGCTGACACTTCCCCCTCCCAGCAGACAGGCTCCTCGGTGAGGTCCGGGCAAGGCGCCTGGGCTGTGTGTGCATCAGGTGTCCACTTCCCACGGAGCATCCATCAACCCGACAGGCAGAGGGAAGCGAGCTGGGGGGACAGCAAGTGCTGGGGCAGCTGCCAGAGGCCACCGCCCGCATTTACTGCCATTAGCGAGAGGCGGCACAGTGGTCCCATCCCTGCCTGGCTCCCAAGTGGCCGTGGGTTTATTACCCTTCCAGGCTCCATCCGCTGCCATTATTGCAACAAACCAGAGCGTAATTACATTGACATAGGATTGTCAGCCCACTCTGGGAAAGGTTCGGTCTTTGATTGCAGACTGCGGCTCCCTCCCAGTCTCCCGTCCCAGCCTCCAGCCCACAGCTGACAGGCACATCCTGCCCTTTGTCTGCAGCCATTTACTGAGAGCTTCAAAGAAATCCCTGAAAGCTCCTCCTGCCCACCCCGAGCTGCTGCTGGCCAGGGGAGCGCAGGGTAACAGCAGCTGCCTTTGTTCTGCTCTGCCGATCACCACACAGCCGTTGGCAGGAGCTCGGGTGGCTACTGCAGGAGGAATTATGGCAGCTCCGGGATGGTCGCAGGCACTTCTTCGGAAGCTGAAAGCAATTACAGACTTCTTCCCTCAAAGCAGTTAGGAATGACTGTGCATAGTCAGGCTGATGCCTGGGGAAATCCACTGTCTGCTGAAGTGCTGAGTGAGAGAGCTGGGCACAAGGCCTCTGCTGCAAGGCTCCACCTGCACCGCACGCAGGCACTGCTTTTACTCCTCCCTCTTCTCAGCAGGACTGAGTCAAAAGTATTGAATCAAATCCTCATGTTTAAGGAACTGAACTGCAACAAATCAGGTCCGAGGTGCTTTAGCATACAAACTCATTTGTGTGCATGACCTGTGGGGTGAGAAGTCACAGAACCATAGAATCAGTCAGGGCTGGAAGGAGCAGCCAGCTTCAACCCTCTGCCATGCCCAGGGACACCTCACACTAGATCAGGCTGCCCACAGCCTCATCCAGCCTGGCCTAAAACACCTCCAGGGTTGAGGTTTCCACCACCTCCCTGGGCAATCCCTGCCAGGCTCTCACCACCCTCATACTGAACAGCTTCTTCCTAACATGGAATCACAAATTCATAGGGGTTGGAAGGGACCTCTGACAATTATCTAGTCCAACCTGAAGTTGCACCAGACAACGTTTAGCTTAGATATTAGGATAAAATTCTTTACTGAAAGAGTGGTCAGGAATGGGGAAGGTGGTGGACTCAGCATCACTGGAGGTGTTCAAAAGCCATGTAGATATGGACAAGGTTTAGCAAGCATGGTGCTGTTGAGTCGACAGCTGGACTTGATCTTAGAGGTCTTTTCCAACCTCTATGACCCTAGGATTTTAACTGCCCTACTAAAGCAGGGTCACCCACAGCAGGTTGCCCAGCATCGCCACAGCCAGGTAAGTTTGGAATCTCCAGAGGAGGCTCCACAGCCTCTCTGGGCAGTCTGCTGTTGTCACCTTACAACTGAAGAAGTCTTTGCTGATGTTCAGATGGAATGCTGCACTCCCTTTTAGCTGTGCCCCATCTGCAGGCTCTCTGCAAGGTGCTCTGGATCTAGCTCTGGAGGCAGGCAGTGTAGCCATTGTCTTTGCTATGCAAACAAAGAATCATTAAATAAATTTGATAATATCAAGCTACTAAGAAGCTCCCAATACAAAGCTGAGAATCCACCAGATGGCTGGAGAAAAGCATTTGGATAAAGCACCATTAAAAAAATAAATAAATCCAATTAATTCAAGTCCAGATCAGAAACTCTCAGCAGTTTTGTGTCAGTACTCCATAAACAATACTTCAGGGAAATGTGGAAGCAAGGCCTGATGGAATTACTTTTCATACCATGTTTGGTTCTAGGCCCCTCACTCCAAGGTCATTGAGGGACTGGAGCATGTCCAGAGTTAGGGCAGCGAATCTGGTGAAGGGTCTGGAGAACAGGGCTGGCGAGGAACAGCTGAGAGAACTGGGATTAGTTACTCTGGAGGAGGCTGAGGAGAGACCTTCTTGCTCTCAATAACTCCCTGATAGGAGGTTGGAGACAGGTGGGACTTGGTCTCTTCTCCCAAGTAATCATAGAACCATGGAATGGTTTAGGTTGGAAGGGAGCTCAAAGCTCTTCAGTTCCAACCCCCTGCCATAGGCAGGGACACCTCCCACTAGCACAGGTCACTCAAGGCCTCCTCTAACCTGGCCTTCAACACCTCCAGGGAGGGAGCAGACACAACCTCCCTGGGCAACCTGTGCCAGTGTCTCACCACCCTCACTGCAAACAACTTCCTCCTAACATCCAGTTTCAGTCTCCCTTCTGCCAGTTCAAACTCCTTCCTTCTCCTCCTGGCGTTTCAAGACCTTGTCAATAGTTCCTCCCCAGCCCTCCTGTAGGCCTCACAGAAATGGCCTCAGTGGAACCAGGGGAGGTTTAGATTGGACATTAGGAAAATTGTCTTTCCTGCAAGAGTGGTCAGGCACTGGAAGGGGCTGCACAGGGAGGTGGTGGAGTCTCCATCCCAGCAGGTGTTCAAAGCCATGCAGACATGGCACTTCAGGACAAGGGCTAGTGTCCGTGCTGGTGTTTGGTCAACGGCTGGGACTTGATCTTAGGGGTCTTCTCCAGCCTTAATGATCCTGCTATTCCATATAGGCAGCATGTTTTATATTGGCAGAA
Organism: Semnornis frantzii; assembly: GCA_013399775.1. NCBI lineage: Eukaryota > Metazoa > Chordata > Aves > Piciformes > Ramphastidae > Semnornis > Semnornis frantzii. The sequence continues at coordinate 41,627 of VWYK01022511.1, read as the reverse complement.
CTATTAATATTTGTGGAGGTAGAGTGCTCAACTCCATCGGCTTTCTCTTTAATAGAAGAAACCCTCTGAGGCAAACTTTTGAGGTGGCTTAGACAGCAGGTGTCAGCTCTCTCTTTGCCAAGCCCTTAGCCTTTTGGAAGAGATCTGTAGAACCCATGATCTGGGCTCACCTAAACATCTAGAAAGTCTGGTGTGTTGTGCAAAAGAGAAAAGCATAACTGCTGAGCAGTGGCCCTGGTCTGTAAGGAGGAAAAGGTGATCTCAGCCTCAGTCTCTCTACCTGTGAGTGATGAAAAGCTGCTCTGAACTCAGAGTAAATCCACTTTTTCCTTTTCAAACATTGACATCGGCCATGGGCAAAATGAGATTGCCTGAAGTACTCACACAGGTAACTAACTGCAGCCCATTTGTGCCAGGAATGGCTTCTTCTGAATACCTCTCACCCAAAGCACTGCCATAGCATAGCTGGAGCAGAGCCAGTGTGGGCCACAGAGCTGCCTCCCAAGTGCATAGTGCAATATCTCCTGGGAGAGTTTGCACCCCAAAGGTGGGAACCCCCAGACAATACCACACCCCACTGTGCCCAGACAGCAAAATCACCTTCTGCAGAGGCCCAGGAAGGGACATCCATCTGAGCAGCCATCAAACTAAGAAGACCCTGCCACTCTTGATGTCATTAAGGACTGTAACCCCTCCAGGTACAGCAGCCCTCAAGACTGCAGAGCTTCTCTGTGCACTCACCCTGGAGGCAGAGGCAGCTTGCCCCAGAGAGGCTGCTCCTCAGCCTTGGGATGTGCCTGGCATCTGTGGCTTTTATTTAGCACTCCAGCTGCTTTCCCTGGGCAGCTGCAGGTGCAAGACTTGATGGTTGAAAGAGGCAAGAGGGGCACCTTGCACACACTCAAAGGGGGCTTTTTGTCTGGGCAGTCACAACAAATCAGAAGTCTCTAGGGTAAAAGCAGTGTTGAGGCTGCTGTGGCTGCACAAGCTGGCATGCAGATGAGGCTGCAGTCTGTGGAGGGGTTTTGTGTCCCAGGACACAAACGAGCATTTATTGTTTCCAAAGGGACATGGGAAAACGGGAGCCTGTTACCACCAAGTGGCAACCCATTCTGCTCCTAGCTTTATTTGGTGATGTCGTTATGCAAAAGCCACCAGAGCTCAGATGATAATTTGCATTAAGTCTGTACCTGCCTCTGCAGCTGGACCCTGCACAAAACCAGCAGACAAGCTGAGGTCATCCCAGGCCAGCGGCAACAGAATGCATAACTTTTCCCCAGTTCAGTGCAGTGAGAGGCTGGGATGGCACAACCTTCCAGGACAAGCAGAAGCAAAGTGAAAATACAGAAAAAGCCTGCTCCAGCTCCCCCCTCCAGCACCAAGCACTGCAGGAACCATTGAAGGTTGAATTAGCAGAGTCTCCTGCCTTGTTAATTCAGCTCTTTATTGCTCACAGCACTTAGGAGCCTCAGTTGCTCCTTCATCACAGCTGGATAGAAAAACAAAACACCACATATTGGCCCATGAATATGTGTTGTGAGTGGCCCACGAGCAGTAATCCAATCCTGCACACTACACCACTGTCTTTGCCACCACTTTCTGTTTAATGAGCTTCAGAAAAAGTAGTAGAGGCAGAACCAAGGCAGATAATTTATCAAACTCAGCTCCAGCCACATATATGTGCACACACTCACTGCGATACATTGTGGAGAAGGCTACATCCTCCTTGTAATGGCCATACCATCACTGGTCCAGAATTAATGTTGATGCCAACAGCACTAATTACCTTCGCTTTGATTTTTCACAGGGCCGTGGAAGGCAGCACACATCAGAACCACTGAAAGCCTGCAGTCACTTATCACTTTCCTTGAGCCCAGGAAAAACTGTGATAATCAATATTGATTGATCTCTGTGCTTAGCCCTGCTGCTTCTTCTAAATCACAAAAAGCACTTCATCAGTTAATGCATCTCTTTGCATTTGCCAGAGAAGAGGCAGGGATCCACAGGCTTCAGGCTTACCCATGCAAGAGTGCACTGATGAGTCCTAAAAGAGGTGGGGATCCTTTAGTGCCTAAAAACCACTGATCAAACAGGAGCTCTAAGACAGATCTAACTTTGCTGGCTCAACAGCAGGCTGAGGAGCATGGATCAAACACCTTCAGATGGATGAACTCCTACCTGCTCTACTATCCATAGGTGCGAACCGGCTCCCAGTTTTGGGTGCAGAAGCATGGTTGGGCTTCTGGAAAAAGAGGTAGCAGAACTGACTTCACTTTTTAATTAGCAAATGGGTGAAGCAGGTTTAGAAGCCTCTTTTGCTTGATACGTGGCATAAAGCCCTCATTTCCCACCTCCCACAACAGATCACAGAATTGTTTGGGTTGGAAAAGGCCTCTAAGATCAAGTCCAACTGTCAGCCTAACACCAGCATGCTCACTAAACCATCTCCAAAGCACCACATCTACACAGTTTTTTAACACCTCCAGAGCTGATGTTCCGATCCCTGACCACCCTTTCTGTAAAGAACATTTTCCTAATATCCAATCTAAAACTCTCCTGGTGCAACTTGAGACCATTTCTTTTTGTTCTGTCACTTGATACTAGGGAGAAGAGAACAACCCCCGCCTCACTGCAGCCACCTTTCAGTGAGGTACAGAGAACAGCGACCTCTCTCCCCTCAGCCTCTTCTTCTCCAGGCCACAGACATAGGCCCTGGGGATGCTCTAAGCCAAAGTGGATTCATCTTCAGGTGGAACAGTGGTCAGCACACCAACTCTCTAGACCCCACCAGGATTTCAGCCACCCATGTGCCCATTCAGCAGAGCTACAGGCTTAGCAAAAGGAGTGTGTACAAAGCAGAGTTTTGCCCCAGAAATTAAGGCAGCCACAGTGGCAAAGGGGTGTAGAACTAAGGCCAGCAGGACTCACTGTAATTTCTTTTGGGGCACTTGACCACAAATAGAAATAAAATCTAAGCTCCTCAGTCATGTACAGACTTGTTCCTGTTCCACTTAGAGGAACAGAACTGTGCCTGTTGATTTTCAGTGAAAAACAGCCCAGGGAACCTACCCAGCTTCTGAAAATTACAGGAACATTTCTTCTGTATAAAAACTGTCAGGCTGTGTCATCAGGTTATCTGGGGGAAGAAGAGAAAGAATATCCAGAAGTTATCCACGGAGACCTTTTAGCAGCAGTCTTATCCCAAATCCTGCCATCTAAGCAGAGTGATGGTCAAATGTGCTGGAAAGCAGATCTCAGGTTTATTGCAGCCGTGTGCAACATGGGATCATGAAAAAGCAGTTAACCACTTCTCAAAAACAAAAATGGGCTAACAGCCACCAAGACCATCCTTAAGCTGTACTTCATTGGCACAATCTAAGATGGGATAAGTAAATAAATAATTAAATAAGTGAGTGAAACCTGCTATTTTGGCTTGGCCTCTGTGTTTGTAACTTGAGGGAGCCAAGCAGCCCTTCAGCAGGGAGCAGGGGTTTGCTCTGGCAGGCAGTGAAGCTGCCTCTTCTCAGCTGTTCTGCATCAATGCACCTTCCCTGCTGTCCATGGAGCCCACCAGCCCACAATGCTGGCACCTGTGCTTTCAGGGGCATAAACTTGGCCCTGCATTGCTGTTGCATGCTTGCCTTTCACTTTGCAGCCCAGAACGGACTCGTGCTACAGCACAGTTTCAGGGATGAGTGTGACACAACCCATCTCCAGCTGGTGTTTGTGAATCACACCCCAAGGGTCCCTCACTCAGCGACCACACATCTCAGAGCATGGCCACGTCTTGCCCATCCCACACAGTCCTGCTTGGGGCTTGCCCCCAGACCTTGTCTTTTCCAACACAATAGCTTTACCCAGCCCTTACCCTCTTCTCTCGCTGCAGGCTTGGCTTTGTGGTGTGGCTTTGTGGCGTCGTTTTCGTTTGTTTGTTTGCTTTTCCCCACCAGACGTTGTTTGAACAACGCTGCTGTAGTCAGAGCACATAAACACCTCCTCGGGCTGTGCCGTACCTGATGGAAGAGAACACAGAAGCCTCAGCTTGCAGCAGGAAAGCCAAACACCCAGCTGCTGGCTGTGAAAACTTGTTGTAGGTATGAGTCCAGCACCACAAAAGGAAAGGAGATTTGCTGGCCTAATCTGAGATGAAGATGCTCTTTTTTCATGGAGAGTCAGGAGTGGGAATTTGGGTTGCCAGCCTTGCTCAGGGCCAGAGGATGATCTGCAGCGAGCTGGATGAGCTGCAAACCACAGGAGAGGTGGGAAGTCTGCCAGGGAAATAGGGCAGAGCAGCCGTGGTGCTGCCCAGGAGCAGATGGGCTCGCTCTAACACTGCTGCATATTCCAGATGCTTCTTTCACAGCTCAATGCAGTGCAGCAGGATTGCACACCAGTGACTGACTGCTTTCAGCCTGGCTCCTGAAGCATCCTATGCCTGTTTCACAGTGCTGCTCCCAGCACGGCCACCAGAGCTGCGCACAACACCTGACACCTCCATCAGACAGGGCCAGACTCTGCCTGATACAAGGTGTGCAGCACATCTCACAGCCAGACTCTGCCTGATACAAGGTGTGCAGCTCATCTCACAGCCAGACTCTGCCTGATGCAAGGTGTGCAGCTCATCTCACAGCCAGACTCTGCCTGATACAAGGTGTGCAGCACATCTCACAGCCAGACTCTGCCTGATACAAGGTGTGCAGCTCATCTCACAGACAGACTTACCCTGATACAAGGTGTGCAGCACATCTCACAGCCACTCTGCCTGATGCAAGGTGTGCAGCTCATCTCACAGCCAGACTCTGCCTGATGCAAGGTGTGCAGCTCATCTCACAGCCAGACTCTGCCTGATACAAGGTGTGCAGCTCATGTCAGAGCTGCTACAAGCTCCAGCAGCAGCAAATCTATGCCTGCATACAAGGTGTGCAGCTCATCTCACAGCCAGACTCTGCCTGATGCAAGGTGTGCAGCTCATCTCACAGCCAGACTCTGCCTGATGCAAGGTGTGCAGCTCATCTCACAGCCAGACTCTGCCTGATGCAAGGCGTGCAGCTCATCTCACAGCCAGACTCTGCCTGATACAAGGTGTGCAGCTCATGTCAGAGCTGCTACAAGCTCCAGCAGCCACAAATCCTCTCCCTGATACAAGGTGTGCAGCTCATCTCACAGCCAGACTCTGCCTGATGCAAGGTGTGCAGCACATCTCACAGCCAGACTCTGCCTGATACAAGGTGTGCAGCTCATGTCAGAGCTGCTACAAGCTCCAGCAGCAGCAAATCTATGCCTGCATACCCTGAGAAGAATACAGAAAGGTCATCAGCTACAGGCCTCTGGAAGAACAGGCAAGCCCTTTGGTATTCCTACATAACTGGTGCCCTGTTTAAAGTTCTGACATCTATTTCTGTCAGCTGCTCAGCCTAGTTGGCTCACATCACACCAGTAAATGACTATCCACACCACAGAGCAGTAGTTGGCTTGCCCTGCAAGAAGGCAAGGTCCATAAACACCAGCAAGGTACCAGTGGCCTGCCACAACACTGTGAGAGCTTGAGCTGTCAGCTCAGTAGCTGCCAGATGGCATCCACAGGTACCACCAGCATGCTTCAGCAGCAGCCCTGCTCAGAGGGTGTGGTGCACCTCACTGGTCCTCCCGTTTTGCAAGCACTTAGCTGACATTAGGTTTGAGCCTTTCTAAGCACGGTTTGCCTGTCTGAGGAAGACACCTTCCGTAAGAGCATTTGAAAGCTCAGGTGCATGCTGTTGGAAGGTGTTCTCAGCCAGGTGTTTGAATCCCTGCTCCTGCTTCACAACAAATCAGATTTTAAAGAACTTTTCTTCTGTGCATTACATAGTGAGTCAAAGTGGTGAGCACCCAACCAGCTGAGGGTTCCTTCATTCACTGTATTCCTAAAGGATCACAACCCATGGAGTCGTCTCCCTCTGATTCTCACCTTCCCATTTCCTCAGCTCATCTCCCCCAGATCTCCACAAGTGCCCTGCGGTGTGGGTCAGCAATGAAGATGCAGAGATTTGGTGCTGAGGGCAAAGGCTTGGCACCAGAAGAGCAGAGCTAAAGAATGGGTGGAGTCAATGATCGTTTCTAACCAAAACATAAGACAGCACAGGGAGCTGGGTGCAGGCTATGCAAAGCCTTTCCCACAGGCATTCACAGAGCGGTTTGCTCCACTCTCAGCAGCTGAGATCACTGTGACAGAGCTGCTTTGGGTGATACGGAAATAGAAAAGCAGAATCTGCTCTAACAGCCTCTTCCAAATGTTGCACAACTCTTGCATCAGTTAGGGGCTCACCTCTTGAGCAAGAGACCTTTCACAGGGGTGCATGGCCCTTAGCTTCCTCCTAGAGGCCCTGAAGTAGCTGTGACTCCCCAGACTTCAGAAGAGAGACCATCTAAGAAGTCATCTGCATCTTCTAATCCCATTCCTTTCCACTCCTATCCCTTCCCTTGTCTCTATAACAGTTTCTGCCTTACACAGGAATTTCTTCCTGATCTTTCACAGGGTATAAGCTTCTGGCATCTACTCTGGTCATCTGCCTCTGCTTGGGAAGAAAACCTCCCTCTCAAAGGAGCCCATGGCCTGCAGAGATACCTCCTTCCCTGCACGCCATGGGCCCGTCTCTCCTCAGACACATCCCAGGAGAAGACTCAGTGGCACCAAGCATCACAAGGCACTCATCCCTCAGTTTGTTCTTTCAGGTGTCTTCCTATTTATCAAGGAAGGAGAGAGAAAGTGCCAACTAAGCCTGCTGAAATGAGTTTCCTCCTCCATCTTTGAGGATGATGGAGACTCCTCAAACACTGCTCAACAGCAAAGGTCAGCCTGTTCCTAAAAATGCTAAAGATTCAGCTGCCAGTTTTCATGCATTAAACGAGGTGTGACTTGTGGAAGTTCATCTACAGCTGCATGTTCAAGTCCCTATCCTATTGCTATAAATACTGTAGAGGTCATAGCCTGCAGAACTCTCTTCCAGAGTTTGGCTTTACTTCCTCCTAAGGGATCAATAAAATACCTCAGGTTTCCTTTCTCTTACAACTGTATTGTTGACAGTATCTGAGCCTAGGTACAGACTGCTGGCACCAGAGATCGCACTGCCAAGAGCCTCCAAAAGAACAGATGCTTCCTCTAGAACACAAGTGTGCAAGAGGCAGTTGCAGGAAACTGGCACAACAAACTTCCAGCAGATTCCTGCGGAACTCCATTTTCAAGACTCTGGAATTTCTTTTACTCTCTCTACCCCACTGAGTTCAGAACAAGAACACACTACCTCAACATCATGTCTTCTATTCCATTTCTTTTCCTCCTCTCTCCACCTCAGTAAGTTCAGGACAAGAACTCAGATCATTTTGCAGTGAGAGTGGTGAGACACTGAGACAGGTTGCTCAAGGAGGCTGTGGATGCTCCCTCACAAGAGGTGTTCAAGGCCAGGTTTGATGAAGCCTTGAGCAACCTGGGCAAGTGAAAGGGGTCCCTGCCCATGGCAGGGGGATTGGAACTTGGTATCTTTAAGGTCCCTTCCAAACCAAACCGTTCTATGAATCCTGTGTTTGGGATCATGCTACAAAGCTCCAAGCTCCGGTGACCTCAGCTCAGCGTACAAGGGCAGTTTGCAGAAGGCCAGAGAGCTGAAGTTGACCAGCTTGCTAACAGAGCTGCTTTGTAATAGAGGGATCACACCCTTAATTACAGCCAAGAAGCTTCTAGAAGAATGCCTTGATAGCATTACTGTGCTCCCTTGTTTGCCTTGGAGCATACACATCAGGCACCCAGAGAAAAGAGAAGTGCCACAAAGTCAGTCTACTACAGACACAGAAATTCACTTTAATCCTATTCCCAAGGATGACTCACGCTCTTTAACAGAACTTGAAAGTCAAGGTTCTACCCTTTAAAGCCTTCATCTTCTTGCAGCATTAGTCTCACAGCAAGTTTCCATGTAAACAGGAAAGTTTTAATTACATAATGGATACTTCAGCTGTTTTTACAAGAATTCCTTTAATCAGATGCAATGCTTAAGGAGAATTGCTCCTTGTTCAGAGATCAGATTAGCAAGTAAAAGGCCTGCTGCTCAGCAGTGACAACACTGTGTGCTGAGGGAGTGCCAGAACACACCACTGCAGGTAACACTTGGCGCATCCCAGTGACCTTGGCCCAGATCCAGAGATCAGCAGCAAAGTTGGTGCTCTCCTTAAAACATACCTGTATGAACCTGCAAGAGCAGCTCTGCCCCTGACTGGTGTCCCTCTAGCAGCAGCAGCCACAGCCCTAAGCTCTGCACCCAGGAAAGCCACCCCACTGTGCCTGCACTGCTGTGCACAGGTGTCTGTGCAGCTGCCAGGGTAAAGCATGGGATGTGGAAGTGGGGACTTGCTCAGAAAAGCTCCCACCAGCTGCCCATGCTTTCTGAGGAGCTGGGTAGGTGATGTTATGGCTCTAAGACGGAGGAACCTTTCCCCTTCCCATTTCAGTGTGTGTTTGTTTGTTTGTTAATGCTTATGCTTGGAGAAGTGGAAATAGACCAACTTATGTTAGAGTATAAATATCTGCAGTTGTGTGAGTGGTTTTGACTTGCTTGTTCTGTACTGTGGCTGTCACAGTGCAAGGAGTAGAAGAAGTTCTAGATAGTCTGAACCTGATTATTTCTTTTGGTTTAGTTATTCTCCCTTTTGTTGTTTTTCCTTCTTAAGAAACAAGTCAAAGAGTTAGAGTATGTTTTTTCTTTAGTTAACTAAGTAATGACCAAATTCCTATTGTAAGCTTGCTTAGATACAACTTTCCCAGACTTTTGTCCCCTGTTACACCTCTTTCCTTTACAATCTCAGCTGCAGCCTCACCTCCCATGACAGCATGCTCAGAATATAAGGCAGCAGGTAAACCTCCCTTTTTTTCTGCCTCAGAGAGAGATCTGAAATGTTGCATTTCCAAAGGAAGTGCCCATACCCTACAGCCTGGGCTGTGTTGTGTGATGCTGCTAGTCTGAGGGAGACCTCCCATTGCTCAAAGAACAATTTGGGAACGTGGTTCAAGGAAGGCAGCTCAATAGACATAGAGATTTAATCACTTTTCTGATGGTCAGGCTTGGACTAAGTCAGTGGCTGACTTAGGTTCAGCTTGGCACAGCTGATAGCAGCTTAGGCAACTTAGTGCAGAGCACTCGTGAAGCTTTAAAAACGTTCAAGTGCTGACATCATGGTGGCCTTCATGCTACCTGGACAGTTTATTGCTGGCAGCACCATCCCTCCCTATCACAGGTAGCTGTTGTTGCCCATAGGTGTCACTTGGTGAAGGAGGCAGAGGAAAGATGTAGCTGTTCCCCCTGGCCCATGGACCTGCCGTGTCCCCATGCAGGATGCTACATTCACTGGGGTGATTTAGTGAGCTGCCGGCCCAAGAAAACCTCAGTTGTGCACCACCAAAGATGTATTTAGCTGCTTGTTTGCCCTCAGAATAGCTGTGAGGTTTTCTGCCTTTTTGTCTGCAGTGAGTTAAGGAGAAGAGGTAACACATGGCCTCCATAAGCTGTACCAATGATTTCTCTACACACGCGATTGCTTCTCGCCTTCTTTATCATCCGTTGAAATTAATCATTAATTTTCACTTACAGCTGCCTCAACAACTTAACAACATCATGCATATTCTGCACAGCAATTTCTCTTTTCAGTAGATGGCCTAGGAATGTCAATTTCTCATCAGCATAACTGATAAAATTCTGCTGCACTTGTCAGCAGAGAAACGTATCGCGTCACGTTGTAGAAGCAGGCGCACTGCTTAATTAATGTGGATTCTATTGTAAAAGGTTTAAAGTGATAGACAAAACATCTATATTTGCACTGAGTAAAAGGTTAAAAATGCAGTGATGAAGTGCTGGAATCAGGGATCTGAGTTGTGGTCATGCCTTTTATAGAACAGAAACCCCTTTTTCTACTAATTTCTGGAAGATCTCAACTGTTTTCTTCTGCTGTGGCTCATAAAATACAACTTTGTGTTCTTGGCCTTGGCTGCAGCTTGCCTTGAGGTGGATTTCCTCACTCTAAGGAAATCACACAGTTTAATCCCATCTAGACGATAGCTTTTATTTGAAGACTTTTCAGTCCCAGGCTCCACAGCCAGCTGTGGCCACAATTATTACATTGTTCACGTTACAACAGGGGTCCAGCCAGATGTGCTTCACTACCGCGCAGGGCAGCCCTCCCCAGAACCGTGAGCTGTCCAGGCCTTTTCCATCTGCCACCAAACTGCTTCTGCTTTTTGCTTTCATTTTGCTTTGATTATTTGTGTTATCCAAATGAGGGCTGGAACACTGTTCTCACAGATTTTTGCAGGAAAATAGCAGTGGCAATCCCATGCATGCAGCAATCAACCAGCACAAGCCTTCTGGTGTTCTCAGCTCTCTTCCCTTTCCCCCGAGGGAGGTGCTGCTTTTCCACCAGCAGCCATAAACACCAGCAGGATGAGGAGTTCCAACTCTGTGCATTGATTACAGTAAACTTTTCTAACATCAGTGTGATAGCTTTGCTGGATCTGCTCCACGATCCAAAAGGATAACGGGAATGCGAAAGGGGAGCTAACATTAGCAGACAACTTTGCAATATCAGTTCCCTGATGTTGTTCCACCATTTCAGTATATTCCAAAGGGACCATATATGACCTACCAAAATATGAGCGAGCAGTGAGTCACTTCTGGTACGAAGCAGGAAGCCTTGGATCCACGCAGCTCTGCGAGTCTTTGCGTGGGGCCGCAGCCTTCCGAGTTTGATCCTAAACAACAGTCTCAGAAAACAATCTACTGAGTGCACTTGCAGACTGGGGCCCAAGGAGAAGGTATTTCTTCATGGTTGAAGAATTCTTGGTGTGAAGACTCAAAAAAGAGAAGTGAGTCCTGCTTTCACTTAGCTAAGAAAGCCTTTGAGGTCCATTCTGGAGCTGGCTGCTTTTCCTACAATTTTTTTTTACATCCTGTCTTTTCTGGGCTGGTCTCGACTTGCCTCCAGTCTGAGAGCTATATGAAAGCTTTTATCCTTTCCAAGAGTAAAACTCTGCTACAGTCTCACAAAGGTATTGATGGGAATAAGGAACCTGATGTGGTTTGAAAGAGGGACTTTTCACAAAGGCATGTAGTGACAGGATGAGGGCAATGGCGTCAGACAGGAAGAAGTTGGATTTGGATTGGACATTAGGAGAAAATTCTTCACGAGGATGATGAGGCACCAGGACAGGCTGCCGAAAGACGTTGTGGAGGCCCCGACCCTGGAAGTATCCAAAGCCCAGTCAGATGGAACTTCAAGCAACCTGGTCTAGCAGGAGGTGTCCCTGCCCACAGCAGCAGGGCTGCAACTAGATGATCATTAAGGTCCCTTCCAATTCAAACCATTGCTATGATTCATATGCAAGAAACTATAGGGGCAAAGTAATCTTGGAATTCAACAGTTGTTGGTGTGATGAAACCATATGTGTCTGAGCTGTTGACAAGTTCATCCTGTATTTGTTTGTATCATCCTTACACTCTACTAATCTCCTTCAGGGCATCTCTTGGTTACTCACAGAAGGCAAGATAAACTTTCCTCCACTTTTGTCTGGAGACTCTGAGACTCTGCAGAATGGCCAGGAGACACAAGATGTGCTGATGCCTGAGCTGGTGTTTTGCAGGGGGCTGAACTCCTTCTCAGGGGCCTGGTGTCTCCAACTCTGAGCTTTTCATGGTCACTGCATTCAGCTGGAGGAAAGCTGCATCCAACAGCCCTGGAACGTTTAATAAATTTTTGGTCTACTTTGTGTTAGGGTTCCCTGTGTGCATGGATTATAATCGTTGAGGTTTACAAGTTCTTGGCACTCTCCAGAGAGCAAAGTCTCTGTCGGTAATTCTTCAGTGAAGCATAAAAATGTCTGTTTAAAGATCTATTATAACCCAGGCTGTGTGCTTGTCCAGTTTTATTTCACTGGCCAACAGTGTATAATAATGCCTCAAGATGAAAGACATTTGCAGATGCAACCAAGTCGAGCACTAAAGACATTAGTCAAGCTCTTTGCTGGTTTAGATTTCCTAATGCAAAATCTAAAGCAAAAGCTACAGAGAGAGGGATTCTCCATTTGCTTTGGAGCCTTCCACAGCAAAGTGTTTCAACAGAGACTAAATCTCTCCCCCAGAAATGGCTTGCTCTGTGCTGTAGGGAGGGATGAATGACAAAAATGAGCATTTGCACTGAAGCAGGGGAAGTGTAATGAAATTCTGCGGAAAGAAAAGAGAGAAATGGCACATGCTAGAAAAGCCACAGCTTGGAAGCTGATTCCTAGCAAGCTCCGAAGCTGTGGGTGCCATTAAGTGTGCACCAGCCACATAAACAGGAAAATGTGGGTGTGCAAAAGCAATGAGGTACAAGAACCGACGAGGAGCAATGTGAAGCTGGGAAACAGGGCAGAGCTGAAAGGGTCAGTGAATGCAATTAAAGTTACAGGGAAAGGAATGATAGAGAGTGAAACGTGGTTTCACCAGACAATGAGCCACAGGAAGTGTTTCCAACATGAGAAGGGTGAAGCATCAGGGAAGCAGACTGTGGCTTTTTGAGGCAATGGCAATAATTTCTAGACAATAGAATAGATGCAGCCTCTGCAAGAAAAAAAAATAATTCCCTGCTTCAGTGTTCGTAAAGGATATGGAGCGGATGCCAACAGCAGATGTACAGTTTCCAAAAGAAAAAAAAAAACCAAGAGAAACATTGCAGAAAATCATTGCTGCAACAGCTGATCATGAAATAAAACAATCTCAGCAAGGGGAAGAAAGCCAGAATTAAACAAAGATCCATCTCACTCTTCAGAAGGAATCCAAAGAGGAAATACAAGTCTGGGTCACCAACCTCAAAATGGGAAGCAGGGATAGACTAAAGGGATATTAAATGAGGATATTAAATTCAACGCCCAGAGCCTCATTTTTCAAATCAGAGATGATGCAAATATGTGGAGCTTGATTTTGTGTTTCTCCTATGAGGTGGTTGAGGTGTTACAATACTACAAGCATCAGTTTATTGAAAGAGAAAACTAAGAATTTAGTTTTGTTTTGTTTCCTCTGTTTTGTGGCTCATAGCTTTCTGGATAGTGCCTTCCCTGTACTGCAGTGGATCAAACATGTCATAAAATAATTGATATTTTTTTTCCATTTTGACCCATTCCAGCCATTCAGAACTACATTTTCAGGATGGAGAAGGACATTTTCCCCTTGCATTCTCGTGCTCCATAGGGTTTACAAGAATGTGTACAGAAGCTGGCAGCTGAGGGCAGGTCTGGCTGGTAAAGTGACCATCAGAAAAATATCACAAGCTAAAATTAAACTTGGGGTCCGGGCTTGTTTCCAGCTGCAGGATCCTGTTACTGGCGATGAAAGGAAGGCAGCTGAGCAGAGCAGAGCAAAGTTGTCTGTGGAGCTAGACAGCCAGAGTGGCACAAGACCACCTAGATCAGGTGGGGACAGTGTGAGCACTTCCATTTGGAGCGGCAGTGAGTTAAAAAGAGTACTGGAGGAAATGTTTCCCTGTCAATGCCCACTCAGGCAGGGCTCTGTGCCCCAGCAGCACTCTGCTTAACTCATCTGGATTGGTCTGAATTCCTTTAGACAGCAGCTGAACTCACACACTTGAAGTGTATGAGTTAATTTGTACACTTAGCAAGAGAAAAGTAAGTGGACTGTGATATTTGCAGCAAAAAAATAAATAGATATGGCAGTGTGGAAAATGCCTTCCTGAAACCATTTCAGGCGTTGAATTTACCTTTCAAAGAGATGGCAAAGGTAAGAACCGAGTCTGGAGAAAACATCATGCCCTGGCTCTCAGGTGACCTCTCTGAAGGCAGTGGTGCAAGAGCAGGGTTTGGAAGCTCTTCTTAGCAGGGCCTGTTGTCACAGCACAAGCGTGATGGTTTTGAACTAAAAAAGCGATTTAGGTTAGATAGAAGGAAGACATTTTTTATAATGATGGTGGTGAGACACTGGCACAGGTTGCCCAAACAGGCGAGGGATGCTCCATCCTTGGAGACATTCCACGCCAGGTTGTCTGGGGCTCTGAGCAACCTGATCTAGTTGCAGCCTGCAGAGGGCGCTGTGTTAGCCAACAAACTGCCCTGCGGCAGTGTCTCGCTGCCCTTGCCCAGGGCCGGGGCCGCGTTCTGCAGCCCTGCACCCTTCCTGCCTGCTATCGCCCAGCTTGCTGGCAGGTGCCTCGGCACAGACACGTGGCATGGGTTAAACTGCCTGTACTAATAGGGTACATGGAGGAAAGGAAGGAGCCTCGGGAGGATGCAGAAGGCCTGGGACACTTGCACTGGGACACTGGCAGTGGCTAGCGGTGTTTTGAGACATGTTCCCGAGCAGTGGGGATTTCCAGGAAAGAAGAGCCGAGATGTTTTACCAGCCCTTGGCCAGCTTCAGAGACTGGAAAGTAAGAACCATTTATTGCAAAGGAGAAGCTACCCAGAGAAAGGATAGCATCATGGCCACTTCTGTAAACAAGTTTAGAAAGAACATCAAGAGGGAGTAAAAATAAGATTTAAGAGGGAGGGAGAGTATCATCAAAGTAAGTGCTGTGTGGGAGGAAGTCGTGTTGGTTTTTTTGCTCAAAGTGCAATAACTCCATATCATTTCCTGCACTTTATTAATAACTGCTATTCTGTTTTAAAATATTTTAATCCCTTTTATATCTGGAATGACTCATCAGCTCCTCTCTCGTTGTTACAGACAATGTCTTCCAGTCTCTCAGTCACCAGAACAGTGTCCCCAGGAAGCAGCACAAGGCTAAGGCAGCAGTATGCCCTATTTTATTCCTCCACATCCACCAGTTTAATGACTCTCACTAACTCTAACAGAAAGCTTCACATCGCTGCATATGAAAATCCACTCGGAAAACAGCGCCGTGCTCAGAGCTGGCAAAGGCAGGAGCCTCTCAGCAGCTGGAGTGTTCCTGCTGCAACCCGTGGAGGTGTGGTGCTCAGTGTCATGGAAGGCCAAAATAGGCCTAGATATGTTCTGACTTGTCCAGATGCCTTTCTGAGTTCCCCATCCCTTCTGCTGATGGGGGAAGCAAGGCAGGAAGGGAAGCCAAGATACTGTTTTTGTGAGCAAATATCCCAAAGGCTCTCTGTAAGAAATTCTGTAACTAATTCTGAGTGCCTTCGCCTTAAGCAGGAAGGAGCAGGAGCCTCTCGAGTCCCTCCAGTGGGACTGTGTGGCATAATAGACCGCCAGAACCTCCTCCAGATCAGCTAAGCTTAATGCTTCTGTTTTGCTGCTTCTTTCTTAAGTGTTCTAGAATGCCTCTGCTTATTCCTCTGTGTAACATCTCCCCTGGCCGTGTGAAGAACCTGTTGTTAACATTAAGTATGGTGGTGAGATTCCTGGATATCCAAATTGATAAATGATATTAGTTAGTGAGAAAATCCTGTCCTCACCACAACACTGTTTCACAGCCCAGGAATCATAGGCTGGCCAGTTCTTGCTCTCAGCATTCATGAACAAATGATTTGGGGAATAGCTTTTGCTATTAGCCAAGAGAGCAGCCTCATGCCCAAGGCACATGCACCATGCAAGGGGGCAGGATCTGTGTCTGGAAGCCCTGTTACCTGCCAGCCAGGTGAAGGGGTTTGCACAGACACAGAATCATAGAAAGTTCTAGGTTGGAAGGAACCTTTAATGGTAATCTAGTCCACCCCACCACCACCACCACCACATGCAGGGATATCTTTAGAGCAGGAATGGCTGCTTTGACTGCTTTCCAAGAGTAAAGTCCGTTTGAGAGTAATGATGAAGAATCCTGCTGATAGTTTAGCCCAGGCCAGATCTCATGGTGAGCACATGAACATGTTCATGCTGTCAGTTTCTCCACTCAGAAGAAAATTGCTGTTGCACTGCATAGAAACTTGTGGCTACAGAAGTGAGGGTGATGAGAACTGAGGCCTTGCTGCAGCAAAGCCACAGTCCCACTACAACCAATGTGAGCCAGGCTCAAGCACAGCCCTGCAAGGAGTCTGAAGAAACTTATAGATTCTTTTCCTCAAATTAGTTATTGGATTCTGTGGAGCTCCCAGGAGGAAGAAACTGAGCTACCTGCCTTCCCTCAGCCACAAAGCGGTGGGTAAACTTCTTCAGGGTACCAAACATTGGCTTCTCTATTTCAGATTTGGACATTCCTTCTATTCAAATCTAAATACAATGGATTTTATCTCCGATGGGCTCTCGGGGCCCTCGAAAGTCAGATCTGTAACCCTGTGGAACGGATTCTCATCGCTCTCTATTGTTTTGCAGCAGATGAAAATCTTCCATAGAGGCTACATAAATATCCTATTCATGAAAGTATAAAAGCATATTGTACCGAGACAATGGCCCTGCAAGGCCAGAGACATCCCCAGTGAAGTTAGCACAGTTAAATGTGCAAAGAATTTCCCTCTCTCTTGGTCTGCGGCAGAGCGTTCCTGTAGCCATCATCTCTCTCATCTCCATTTCCATCACAACTTCATAAGGATTGGGAAATAGAGATGAAAGACAGAGGCTTTGCCTACCCAGAGAGCTGCTGTGTTCGTGCAGCAGAATGTACTACTATAGCTGACAGTAAAACAGAGTCTATTATTTAGTCCTCTGTAGAAGGATTTCTTACAGAGATGTCTGTGCTGCTTCGGCTTTGGAGCAGTCGCCGCTTTCACCATCCAGCGGCACATTTCATGTCTTTCCCTCAAGCCTGGCTGCTTGCTCTCCCTGTATGCTGTATACACGCAGGAGGGAGCAAAGGGAGCAGTGATAGTGACAGATGCTGAGACTTTGATGCAGGATTTGCTGGGGCCAGGTCCTTGACCTTTGTTTACGGCAGCACTACAGCACCAGGCTGGTCCTGAGGTGCTAAGGAAGTAAAGGCAAGAGTGGAATCCCTCACAGTGCTGAATGCATGGGCACTGGCATCTGCACTTGGGGCCAGCCACGTCCCAGTGCTTTTCAATGGCACCCTGTGGTGGCACAAGGGGCAGTGGGCACAAACTGGAACACACCAGTTTCCACCTAAACATAAGGAAAAGCTTTTTTACTCCGAGGGTACCAGAACACTGGGGCAGGCTGCCCAGAGAGGCTGTGGCATCTCCTTCTCTGAAGAGATTCCAGCCCCCCCCAGACATTGTGATCGTGGGCAACCCACTCTGTGTGACCCTGTTTTAGCAGGGGGCCTGGACTGGATGATCTGGGTAGATTCAGACTGGAAGGGGTTGTCCAGGGAGGCCCCATCCCTGGAGGTGTTTAAGGCCAGGCTGGATGAGGCTCTGGCCTGCCTGATCTAGGGTAGGGTGTCCCTGCCCATAGAAGAGGGGTTGGACTAGATAATGCTTGTGGTGCCTTCCAACCCTGACTGATTCTATGAGTCTATGATCTCCAGAGGTCCATTCCAACCCCTACCATGCTGGGATTCTGTGATTCTGTATAGTTAACCTCTCTCTTCCATGTGTACTGCCTTGTGTTCTGCTTTTAAATGGAGGCAACGTAGAATTGCTCATCATAAGATGCATTTTCAGCCTATATTTGATCCCAGCAAAAGTTTCCTTTGGTGCTTACATGAAAAAAATTCAGTGTGGAAAGTGTAAGGAAGATGTGGATCTAGTTCACTCATAGTCATGTATCTTCAGCTCCTTTGCCTCTTTCTTGGACAAGTAATGTAGTATTTATGATGACATGATGTGTTTGTGCCACTGAGTGCATCATTGCAGCCCACAACAGGGACCTGCACTTCTTAAGGTCAACGTCAGCCTTGCCTCTATCCAGATCAGAAAAGCTCCTTTAACTGCTGCAAGTGAGCAGCAGGAGGCCAAGGATTCTCTAGTTAAAAGGTTGATTAGTCTGCCTTAAAATAAACTTAAACTGAACCAGGGGTGAACGATCCAGAAAATAACAAAGTGCTTCTAATTGGAGTGGAAAGGGAACAAACTGTGCTCTGGCCTCTTGACTTCATTTTATATGTTAATGAAAAGTGATAAGCACTATGCCTGATATTGTCAAAGAGCTTGAGCAGATGAGTCTCTTGTCTTCATTTCCACCAACATAAACAGGAGCCTTCCTTGGTACAGCTCCAAGGAGCTGGGCCCTGTCTTACATCACACCAGCCCAAGTTTGAACTCTGAAAAGCCCACGCTTTTTTTGCAGTCCTTCATATTACAACCAGAACATTTTGACCTCTCCACCTGACCTTAAATTAAATTTGCCTTTGGCTTTTCTGAGCTGGAGGGTCAGTTTACAAAACATTTGGAGCTACCCAGTTCCCACCACTGTAAAGTTCAGAGGATGTCAACTCACAGCAGCAGCACAGATCCCAACTTCATACATCTACCCATCACAGCATGTGCACATCACCTGTGTTGAGTACATCATTCCTCACGTGGTTTTACTTGGGCAGCATCTCATCTTCCAGCTGAGGCTGGGAACTAATGCACAGGAAATTTTATGGAAGTCTCTGGGGGAGACCTGGAGTTTAAAACCATCACCAGATTAGAAAAGGGGGCATTGAGAAGTGCTGCTGTAGTAGGAATGTAATGGGAAAGGTAACACCAGTGCAGGGTGCTGGTGACACACACCACACCACACCCCCCCCCTCACCCCCGAGATTTCAGTATTGTGCTGCAGGTTTCTCCAGTGTGGTTTGGGTGGAATAGCCTCAAAGCAAGGAAGATGCTGCACTGGTGCTACTTGCCCTTCCATAAGCATCAGTGTCTCTTCAACAGCATCCCTTAACCGTGCAGCTAGGGAGAACAGATTCCTTTCCAAGTCTGAACTAGAACAAGGGAGAAAGTTCCTTCCTGGTTTTAGACCTACAATGATTTCCTGTAGATGCTGAATGTTGCACTTGCTGCTTTCAAGGGCTTGGTGCTTTGGTGAGAGCACACTTGACTGCACCTCTGGAACCTGCTGCGGGCTGGGCTGTTCCCTCACCATGTACACAGCTGTACAACATCCCAGGCAGGGCAAGAACTGGGGTGAGGTGCAGCAGTGCCAGGCGTGGGGTGTTGCAAAAAGAGATGGACAGCTCTTAGGTGCCACTTACGTTCTTAAATGTATGAAGAGTTTCAAACTGAAGGTGCTGCAGACAGGCCAATCATTAGTTCTTAAAGTTAGGGCTTTGCCTGAGGTGATTTGACCTTCTGCCTGGGAAGATTTGCAGTCTGTGCAGCTGTACATGGCTGGGATGTCAACACTGACATACACCCCTGACAACATTGCTGAGAGGGCAAGCTCTTGAAATTATGAGAGAGTCCAAGAGGCAAAACCTAAAATGTGGGAAAAGGGAGAAAAAAAAAAAAAAAAGTCTGAAGCTTAAATATTTATGGCAGATCCTAAATCGTGCTGAGAAGTGCTGGGCACTCCATAGCTGAGATCAAAGCTAAGGCTCAACCAAGAACTAGGCTGGCTTCCCAGCTCCACCCTTAGCTCCAGCAAGGCCAAACCAATTCTCCAAACACCTGACAAAGCAGACCTGATCCTGGGTAGAGCTTTGACAGCTTGCTGGGAAAAGAATCTGGCAATACCTCTGGAGGACTTCAGCAACCAAAACAGTCAGGAACCTCTCATATATTGGTAAGATTTTCCTACGATTCCTCTTTCGGTTTTCTGTATTGAGATTTGTTTGTCTCCTCTTTAAAGTGACAAACTCTCTGTGTGTTTGCTTTATTTCTCTCTTTATAAGACAGTTGTCAGCTGGCAGTGTCGCCTCATCGTCCCTGTGCTGCATCCTTCTTGCCATGACAGTGCAGCTATGAAACTTCAGCATGGCTGTTGCAGCATCCATGTCACCTGGTGCAGCCCTCTCGGGGCTAACACAATAGATGGCTCAGTCCTGAAGAGATTGCCTCCCTCTGAAAAGCTGTGCAAAGGTGATTGGCTTTGCCCTGGACACGCATGCGAATGCACAGCCACACAGAGCTGGCCTGCCTGCGCAGCAAGGAGCATACACACCCTCAAGTGTCCCTTGCCACATCCAAAGACCTGCAGAGAGGGACAGCAGACTTTTGGGATTATCAGGCTCAACCACTCAAGCTGGTGCTAAACCACATCTCTCAGCACCACATCTCTGTGTCTCTTAAACAACTCCAGGGATGGGGATTCAACCACCTCCTGCAGAGCCTGTTCTGATGACTGAGAACCCTTTCAATGACCCATTTTCTTCTGAACCTTCCCTGGTGCAACTCGAGGCCATTCCCTCTTGTCCTGTCTCTTGTTGCTGGAGAGAAAAGACCAACATCTATGTGGCTCCAATTTCCTTTCAGGTACTTGTAGCGATTGCAGTCTCTCCTCAGCCTCCTTTTCTCCAGGCTGAGCAACCCCAGTCCCCTCAGCTGCTCCTCATAAGACCTGTTCTGCAGACCAGCTTTGCTACCCTTTTCTGGACTGCAGTAACTCTCTACATTCATTTATCTAGAGGCCAGTTCCAGGATCATGTGGAATAAAACACAGGTGACTCTCAAACACTGTTTAGTTCCCAGAAACAGACTTTCTTTTAGCCTTACCAATTTACAAACAACCAACAGCACATTCTTGAGGACGGGCTGGAGGCCAACCCCTACAAGACAGAATATCAGATTAATTTCTGAGTTTGAACCACACTGAATAAGAATCTGTTTTTCTAAGCCAATGGCAATGTAGCTTTTCTAAACCACCAGCACATTTATTCTCTCCTAGTAAAAACTGAGCTGTTCTGATCGAGGGTTAGTTGCAAAACTGAAGGAAACCAATGGTAATCTTTAAGGTCCCTCCCAACATGACCCACTCTACACTTCTATGATAATCTTTCTGCTGACCTTAGCCCATTCAGATGAAGACCCTCGAAATACTCCTTGATGTGCATCGGAGAACTGGGGGGCGGCAGGTGAAGCGTCATGGAGCAGTCTGTCGCCTGGAGTGGCTGCAGGAGCAGTGTTTGTCTGATGCTTTGTTATGGCTACATTTTTAAATGCCTTCTCTGCGTGGTTAGAGCAAGCATTTTCCTTAAGTGAAACAAAGTGGAGCCAGTCAGACTTCTCTGCTGGAATGCTAATGGCATTTCTCATTTTTATGCCTTTCTCAAGAGCCTGTCCTGGAAAACAGGAGCCTTTGCTGAAACGATAAGGGAATTTATCCATTCAGAGCAGATCCCTGCCATTATGACTTCCACATGTAATGCTGAGGCAATAAAATTTATGACTGCCTTCTCCAGTGCCTTAATGAGGCATTGCCAGCCTCGCTGTATATTTGCAAATGTCTTAACAGATAATGATTTTAAAAAGCACTGGCGTGCAGCTGCCAGCACAAATGGCCATAACACCAATTATCTTTGCAGGATTTAGTCATTATGTTGAATCAAAGGCAAAACTGAATCATCAGCCAGTTCTCTCCTCTGCTTTATAAAGGAATTCAAGGGAATAGGTTTCTCCTGGACACATCTCCTGCTTTCCTCCCCTTATGTCTCCACCACTAGTGTAATCCTAACATTTAAACTGAGCCTCCTGATGAGACTTATTATTTTTAATCCAGCTCATTAAAAAGTATAACTGTTTCCACTAATCTGTCTTTGGCCTGCCTGCTTTTCCAAGCACAGCCCTCCTGACCGGTGCTTTCGCAGTGCCCGGGTCGGGGCCTCATGCTGGCGTCATGGGTGCCTGATGCCCACTCGAGCGACGGACCCCAGTGGTCACAATTGGTTTAGAGCTCTGGTTAGCCATGGCCAAGGCAAGTGGGTTGACCAAATCCACCATGGAAATGTTTGCTTGAGTTCCTTCTACTCTGTGTCCTCAGACCCCACACCCAAACACCTGTGGGGCCAGAAAGTGCAAGAAAAAATGGAAGAGATCCCCTGTGGTGCCTGTCTCTAAGCTCTCCAAACTCCTCCATCCTGGTCAGCCTTCATCAAGTGAGTCTATCTGTTTTAGGGGGAAATGGCACAACTCTGAAACCTTCAACCCTTCTGTTCCACCACCAGGACATTGTCAAACCCAGTAGCTACCTTGTTTAAGGTTAGACCAGGTAAGTATATGGATATTGTAGGTGTTCCAGAAAGAGGCAATGGCTGATGCTCAGTTCATTTCCTCTAAATTCCAGATGAAATATCAGCATCAACAACTTCTATGTTTCTCTTAAGAAGAAGGGAAGTTGTGGCCCACTGACCTCTGCAGCTTCTTCTGCCTGCTCTCTAGAGCTGAGGCAGAAGCGTGTGGGTGTAGTTTTTCTGACAGAAACTCAACTGGCCAAGGGAGTGGTGGCTTTTGTGAGGAAGCAGGAGGAGGAAGGTACCACACAAGCACACAAAGATTTCCCCACGCACTACCTTAGCACACCCAGCCCTAATGCTCTCTAGGTGTAGCTTTGGCAGAGGATTGAACCAGCAGCTGAAAGCTGCTTCTGCTTTTCCAAGTCCAATATGCTAGGCACAGCCCATCAGCTTCTGGGAGGTCTCTACTTCAGCAGCCAGGCTTTTGTGACATATCGGGGACTGGCCTGCTACCCATTGCTCCCCCCCCCAGGCTGACCCAGGAGGGTCAGATGCTTATTTACAGGTCATGGTGAAGCCATTAGTTGTGCATTACCATCACACTGCACTGCAGTTGGCCCAGATCCTGTGACCTCACCACTTAGCTGAGCAGTTCTTCTTGGATGATTCTGAGCTGAAGCCACAGAGCCAGGCCAGGGCACAGGTGAGCTGAGGCTCTGTCCTCTCCAAAGGCATCCCGGTCTCAAGAAGCTTTCAAGAAGACCTTGTCAGAGTGGCTTCTCAGCTGCTCCCACGCCTGCCCAACCAGCTAAGGCAGAAGATTTGGTACCAGTTTGGCTTCTAGGCCAGGTCTGAAAGGAAAGGTGTGAGGAGCTCCTTGCTCCGGTATCCTCAGCTGCAGGGCGGGCAGAAAGTGTGTGCTTGGTAAGGCACAGAGACCAAGATTTCTGATCTAATGAAGCAGGGAAATGACAGGGACACCTGTTCCTCAAACTCTTCTCTGCAAATGTCCCTGGTTTTTCTCTTTGGCATAAAGGAGATTTTCATTTTAGCCTCATTCACTTGGGTGCATTTGATGTAAGGAGTTTGAGAAGCCCAGCGTCCTTGGGATGCTCAGTTCCTTTATGGTCAAGGGATAGCAGCACCATGTGAGCCTCTACACACCAGGACTTTGCTGATTTACTTCAGCTGGAAGATATTGAGAGAAAAAAACAGTGCTGTTGGTTATGTTCCAGCCTCATACCTTGTATTTTTGTCTTCATGCTTCATAAACACAAAACTTCAAAATGATAGAATGGGTTGGGCTGGAAGGGATCTCAAAGCTCATCCAGTTCCAACCCTCTGCCATGGGCAGGGACACCTCCCACTAGCCCAGGTCACTCAAGGCCTCATCCAACCTGGCCTTCAACACCTCCAGGGAGGAGGCATGCACAATATCCCAGGGAAACCTGTGCCAGTGTCTGGCCACCCTCACTGGAAAAAACTTCTTCCTAGTATCTGGCTTAAATCTACCCATACCCATCTTAAAACCATTCCCCCTTGTCCTATCATTATAAGCCCATGTAAAAATTCCCTCCCCAGCTTTCTCATAGACCCCCTTCAGAGACTGGAAGGCCACTATGAGGTCTCCCTGGCCTTCACCACAGTATATGGTGGCATCACAGAGCAGTGGTTGTCACAAAATAGGTGAGGCAAAAGCCACAGAAGGCAGAGAAGTCGCCCATCCAACCATGAAACACAAGATGGAGATGGGGACAAAACAGCCTGCAGCTGCCTGCCCAAGCCTGTGACTTACCAACACTTCTGCAGAAGATCCTTCTGAAACAGCAGCCCACAAGCAGGCAGAACGTGAGTGTTAATTTGGGGACTGCAGCATCCCCTGAGGTTAGAGTGAAGACTCAGGTCTTCTGTTCACCCGCGGTGCTGAGGGCAAGCATTGCTTTCATCTGCACACACACAAGTCCCACGTAAAGCATCGTTTCCCTCTTTTCAGTGCTAAGAAATGTGTCTGAACAAAAGCTCTCAGACACACTGCTCTAGGGACTCTGTAATTCGTTGTTAACTCCCAGCCCTAATAGCCACAAGGTTTTTTCACAGATTTCTGAAATTGGCAAGCTCATGTTTCTTGGATCGGTCAGAAAATAAATCCTGCTCTGTCCCTTGATTTTTCTTTCTTTATCAACAAGGGCAATTGCAAACACATATTTCCCTAGCCTAGGATTTTAGGGCTCCCTGTCAGAGTCACCTTCCCATGCTCCAGGAGTGAATTGGAAAGGTGTTACATCAAGGAAATGCCAGCAGGGACTTCCACTCCTGACGGCCCTAACTCCCATTTCTTCTGTCACAGAGCTGCCACAGCTGGGGTGGTGCAAAGCCAAGGGATGCGCAGCAGCCTAAGACTGGCAGACGTTTCAGACTGGGGAGGGAATAGGGGTGATGCAGTGGTTCCCACTCTCCCCAGGGAGCAGGGCACCAACTCCAGGAGCAACAATCTTATGCTTATCAGCGAGTCTGTCTGGGCACCTTTTCCTGCTGCTATTTCATCAGCTCAAAGGTTTACCTGGACTGGGGCACAGCCACGTGTGAGTGGAGACTGTATCGATGGAAGTCATGAACGTGTCATGGGGGGGAAATGCTCTTCTTAAAGCCAGAGAGTAAGCCCTTTCCATACAGAGGTTATGGATGCTTTTAATTCCAAAGCCCCATGTGCCAGGGCTGCAAGAATTGGAGCTATAGCTCAACGAGCCAGATCAATAATTAATGGTGAGCTTGCTAGCCCTGAACCAAACCGCAGCAAAAGTTAAATCCATTTGCACCCTGTCAGGAGGTTGTTGTGCACTGAAAAAGATGAGCAGGAATTGGCAGGGTGTTTCACAAGAAGGCTGCTAGAGAACTGGGTGTTTTGAAGCCTTTAATAAGAACTTGATTGCATTTAAGGCATGTCACATAACCAGGTTACTGCAAGCACAAGGCGGCTCATCTGCCGAGTGCTGTATGATGGATCTCCTGTACTGAAGCAGCCTCCTTCTGGGAGTGCCACAAACATGACTGATTCATTTTTATGACTGTACTTTTGGGGAGCTCAATTGTGATGCTGTGCACTTTGTCAGAACTGAAACAAAGAGCTAGGCAGGCAGTTCTGGGTGAAAATGCTAAGGGAGGCAGGGTCAAGAATATTGTTCCGGCCTGGTGGGGACTTGGGGATGGTGTGAAGTGAGCCCTTTGTGTGTCACCCACTTTACGGAATCATTGAATGTACCAGATTGGAAAGGAATCCTCAAAGGTCATCTGCTCTGGGCACCCCACCCCATCAAGGACACCCCTAACTAGATCAGGTTGTTCAGGGCCCCATTGAGTCTGATCTCGAATGTCTCCAGGGACAGGACCGCCAGCACCTCCCTGGGCAACCTGGTTTATTATTTCAGTGTCCTTATTGCCCAGAACTTCCTCCAAATGTCCAGTCTAAATCTACACTCCTCCAGCCTCCAACCATTGTCCCTCACCTTACTGCTGCACAAGAGACTTCTAAACAGTCCCTTCCCAGCTGTCTTGCAGGCTCCCGTCAGACACAATCTGGCTATAAGGTCTTCCCAGACCCTTCTCTTCTCCAGGCTGAACAGCTCTTTCAAGTTGTCCCTATGGAGGAGGTACTCCAGACCCCGATCATATCTTTGTGGTGCTCCTCTGGACCCATTCCAAGAGGTCCATGTCCTTCTATGGAGAACTCCAGAGCTGGAGGTCTCACCAGAGCAGACCAGAGTGGCAGAATCACCTCTCCTGACTCGCTGGCCATGCTTCTTTTGATGCAGCCCAGGCTGCCGTTTGCCTTCTGGGCCCTAAATGCCCACTGCTTGCTCATGCTCAGCTTCTCATCCACCAGCGCCCCCTGGTCCTTTCCTGCAGGGCTTTCGATGCCAAATGTGTGCCAGTAGGACATGACCAATGAATTCTAATGTGATACTATCACTGGCATGTTCTGCCCAGGGCTAGCTTTGCTGGCAGCACCAACCACCCTTCTGCTGGGGCAAGACAGAGCAGAAGGCAGCTGCCAGGTATTCCCATCTTTGCCATCTGAATCCAAGGCCAGAGGAGCAAGGGCACAGTGCAGACTTCTCTCAGCTGATACAGGAAGGCAAATCTGCTGCTGAAACACTTCTCAGTGCAGCCAAAGGTTAACGTCTGCGCTCCCACGCATGCAGCGAATGCCTCCTGTGCTGCAACACTTCACCTTTTCATGTTAGCAAGACTCTTGCCCATTTGTCACAGGAACTGACATTTCCCTGATCCTTTTTGCATCTTCCCCAATTTACAACATTTATTTTCTGTCCTCCACATGTGTACCTGCAAACTCATGCCCAAGCCTCGCTTCGCAGACTGAACTGATTTCCAGGTCAGTGGCACCTTGAAGTGCCCAGCATCAAAGGTGCTCCTGAGCCAGCTTGCAGCCAGGAAAGGAGGCTCTACCCATGTCCCTACTTCTCCCTTCAAGCTTCTTCCAAGTCCATGCCTGCAGGTTCTCTCTGGCAGGAGCTTGTGAGAAGCCTGCTTCATTCTTGGTTACTTTAACCCACGCTACCCTTCCACCTCAAATGCCTTTGCAGCTCCTCACTAGATCCACTTCTGACACTGTGACATTGTTGAGGGGTCTGCTGGGGCTTCTGCTGACCATGGCATGTGTCTATTATTCTAATACTTCTTGACCAGTGGTCTACATCTCACACATTGCTGCAATGCTGAGTTCAGTGGTTTTCATGCTGGGATGCTGGTTGGTCACCTTGCACGGAGCACACATTGTCAGCAGGAAGGGCCACCAGCACTGCACAGTGCTGCAGGTGAGGGAGGGCAGTGGCAGGAACTGAAACTAACTGAAGGGGTAAAGAATCTAAATTTCTGACACTGTGGCAAGGCAAGGGCCTGGCTGGTGTGACCAGTCTTGCAATGGCAGGCACTAAGACGGGATGAGGACAGTCTGTCGTGTGCAGTGTTGTGTAGCAGCCAGGAAGAGAGAGGGAAAGCAAGCAAGTGAAATACTTGGAGGCTGTTTTGTCCCATCCTGCTGGGCTTTTTATCCTATCCTGCTGTTTGTTTCCCTTCTTCCCCTGGCTCTACTCCTGCTATGAAAACGCTCCAGGCTGAGGAGGTTTAACTGCCTTCCATGCCTTGATGGTAGAAGTGCAAATGAAACTTTAGACACCCTTAGGACAAGGAGGATGCCACAAAGCAAAGCTCCTCCTGCTATTGCCATCACTGCGTTATCTGTCAGAACAGAGGCAATAAGCCCTTGGCTGTCCCAGTGCTGTCAACGAAGGCTGCCACATGCAGCACTGCTCCCTTCGAAGCTGGCAAGGAGTTTCAAAGCCAAAATATTGGGATAGAGGAAGAAAAAGGGTCCTTTTCCATGGTAGTTTTCTGCATTATTATTATTTTCCCCACCACAAAAAAAAAAAAAAAAAAAAAAAAAAAAAAAAAAAAAAAAAGGGGGGGGAGGGGGGAACAGGGGAANAAAAAAAAAAAAAAAAAAAAAAAGTACAGGGGAGGAGAAAGCTTTTCCAAGACCAAAGGAAATAAACATCGAGTGAACTCTCTTGACTCCGCTCGCCAGACTCGGAATTTTTAATAATTTTAACATATCAGAAATGCCTGTGACTCCCTGGAAACCCAAAGGCCTTCTTGGTTTGTATCTTTCATTTTAGCCACATGAAAGATGAGTGAAATCCTGTACTGTATTTTTTCCAGCCTAAGACAAAAAAATCTCTAAACAAGGAGGACTATCCAAGTCAACAAAGCAGGAACAGGCTGCACCATGGAAAATAAAAAACACATCAGCTCAGTTTCCAGAGAGGTGAAGAATCAAAGGTCTTGTCCCTGCCAGGAATTCCTCTCTCTGGAGAAATTGGAGCGGTTTGAAAAGGCCATTAGAAAGCTCTGAGCTGAGAGGGCTTTCTCCAGGTGGGAAAAGGGTTGTTGTGTCCCTTGCCTCTTACAAAGCTCTGCAGCTTTTAACTGAAAGAGGAACATTTGTCCAATGCATTTTCCATGCCTTACAAATTTTGCAGTTTAGTCTCCCTAGTTGTTCCCCAGCCACTGGCAGGGCTGATTTTCCATTTATACTTTGCAGAGGTAGGTGATGAGGCTGTAGTCATCTTGGAAAGTCATTAGCTGAAGGAGTCCCTCTGGGATATAATCATCTGCAAAGCTGCCTGCTCATGAAAGGTATTTGCAGATTGGCTCCCACAGACAGGGCTGGGCCAAACTGTCATCAGCCATAAGGTATCACCCTTTGGGCTGTTGCTTCCCTAAACTGGACTATCTTAAGGCCAGAATCTTTGGGCAGGTGTTTTAGCAAGGCACTGATGATATTTTATCCCATTTGAGTAATCCTGTGCCCAGTGATAACAGTCCAAGTTAACCCAAGAGCAGCTCCCTGGAATTAGCTCTGCTTAGACAGCCAAGCCCAGCCCACTTATTTTTGCCCTCTCCTGAAAGTTTTCAAACACATTGTGACAACTGCACCCAACCAGTTGCTCAGGAAGGTGATGGAATCACCATCCTTGGAGGTGTCCAAAAACCACATCAAGATGTCACTTTGGGGTACGGTTTAGAGGGCATGTTGGTGTTGGTTTGATGGTTGGACTTGACCTGAGAGATATTTTCCATCTTTAATGATTCTGATTAACGAGAAAAGAAAAAAATCAATCATAGTAATAAAGAGTGTGGACAGAAATTGTTTCAAATTCATGTGCACAAAAAAAGAACTCTTTCAATTCTAGGCATGACTGACCAAAAAAAATTATAGGAGCTAGAGCTGGGAAAAATATTTCGGATTTGGTAAATGGTGG
This sequence comes from Semnornis frantzii, assembly GCA_013399775.1. NCBI lineage: Eukaryota > Metazoa > Chordata > Aves > Piciformes > Ramphastidae > Semnornis > Semnornis frantzii. The sequence goes on along the minus strand of VWYK01022511.1, from coordinate 12,813 downwards.
CACCTTTTTCATTATTTTTTGTCTTGGACTAGCTTAGTAAAGACCAGCTTGGAAAAGCTGTTTTGATCTAATCCAGAAAAGTCCTGATTGAATTAGAGCAACACAAAAACCCTCGGTAAAATAGTCCCTTCCTCAGCAAGCTGCAGTGAGGGTGCCAGGCCAGCTCAGCAAACACATTTGTGTAAGCTCCCAACTTTAGCAGTGAGCACAGTGAGCATGTTTACTTGAGCTGATTTTGCCACCCTTCCTTGGTCAGCATCTGAGGAATTTTACGTAATGACTGGGAAAACAGATGCTTTTCTTCCCTTGATTGGAGATGTTTCAGATCTGCTTCACTGTGCATAGGCCATCCCAGGCTTGGGGGTTCCTATTCCCATGCCCTCTGCCACAAAGGGACGTGCCCTCCCCCCAGCCAAGCCCACCAGACTCCTCTTGTGTTTCTGCTCCTGAAGGATCAAGTATCTGGACACACTGACAGGGGAGTGCTCGCGGTTTGTGCCATTATAATTGGCCTCGGCATCAGGTTCAGCCATCGGCGCGCGACACCTCCCTCGCACCCTCCAGTGCCTGGCCCTGGCAGCTGCTTCACAAGGGGGCAGGAGCCAAGCAGGTTGTGTTGCAAGGAGCAAAGAAACAGCTCTGCAGGGTTTAAATATTGGTCACTAGGAGGGACTCCACATAAACACACAGCTCCAAAAAATATGTTTTTCCCCTTCTTTGCTCTGCTTTGCCTACCCATGTCCTTTGGGAGCTTTCTGTCCTGCTACATATCTTCATGCCAGCCATGACTTTTGCCAGGTATTAGGCAAGGAGAGCAAAGCCACAAGAGGCAGCCGGGCAGGCAAAGAGCCTTCCAAACATATCCTCCATTGTGTTTTCTCCTACATTGTATTTTAGCTTTTCTATTGCAGTGACAGCTGTAATAAAATATGCTAAGTCATGAAAGTCTTTTGGCCACCTAAACTAAAGCAGTTTAGTGCGAGGGAGCCAGAGTCAGCACCTCCTCCATGATGAGTGAACAGAAGGAAGGTGCAGAAACCCATCTTTTCTGAAGCAGGGCGGCTGCAAAGCACTGTGGCACATCCCACCAGGCATTACTGAGGACCAGTGGGCAAGAGCATCCCCTCTACAGAATGAGGACAGTTCAGAGCAGAAGGATTGTACAGGACAGAAACATGGATGATCTTACAAGTCTTTTCCAGAGAAAATGATTCTAGGGAGGAGCTGGGGGGCTCCAGCCTCTCCTATGTGATCTGCAAAAATAAATTCATAAGCAGAAAATGAACCCAGGATTACCTCTGAGGCCATGCTTGTACCCCTAGACACCCCAAAGGGGGAATGAGGAGAGGTTTTGGTAAATCAGAGTGTTCAGTGGAATAGAGAGAAGGAGGAAGCTGTCTGTAAGTAGAACGTTGTTTTCTCTGCCAAGATTTGCCAAAATACAAACTGGCAGGTTATTTTGAAAATTCAGCCAGCCAACATTCCTCAAGGCTCAGTAAGGGCAAGTGGGATGTGAAATTGCTTTTGTGAAGATGTGGTTTCTTCTGCATTAAAATAGATGTAGACTGTCTGACTTTATTAGGCTAATTAATTATGCGCTGGTCCAAACGAGGTTAGGTAATTCCGTTGCCAATTGCTGGGTGCTCTTACTAGAAGGCAGGTGTCAGCCAGATGTTCTACAGTGCCCCCACTCTCCCATCTGCTTCCAAAGAGATGGTTTGGCTTGGAGTTTGAATAGGAGTAGCTCAGAAAACCAACCAGCAGACTCCAGTCTCTCAGTGTGCTGATGCCTTCCGGGCCATCTGACGTACAGCAGTGTCACGCGTGGCGGCAGTTACTCTCTACTACAGGACCCCAGCGTGGTGGGCATTGGGAGCCTCTGGGGATCATCTAGTCCAACCCTCCTGCTAAAGCAGGGTCACCAAGATCAGGTTGCCCAGGATCATGTCCAGGTGGGTTTTGAACCCCTCCTGAGAAGGAGATGCCATGACTATGCTAGCCGAGCAGGTGATCGCTCTGTGGTGCACAGAGACATGTGCCCTGGACGTCAGGTACCTGCCATAACTGATTCACATTTCAGAATGGCTTCTTTTAACAACACGTCCCATTCAGTATGGAAGGGAGCTGTCATGCTAACATCTCCTCGTGGTACCCTGAAGCATCTGCAGAGCCATTGGAGCAGCTTGGCTAAAACTGGCATGTCCTACCTATGTCTATGTGTTAACCAACACCATATTTGTTCTACTTCTCCCCCTGCCTTACTCACTTACTTGCTGTACCTAGAAGAGAGTAGCTGCGGGTCATGAGCTTAGCTTAGAACACATGGGCTGCAAAACTGCCTGGCATCCCATGTGGGAAATGGAAGAACCAGGCTGTGGAGACACTGCTTGCAGAACGCTGCAAGGAGATCAGCAGGATTCATTCTATTTTCATAGCACTGTGACAGAAGCCAGGTCAAGGCACTTTGGAAATCTAGCTGGAGTGTTATGAGGGCTGAAACAATATGGGCTGAGAGCAATAGCCAAGAGAAAGCTGAGCATGTGTTAGCTATGCAGGGCCATTCTCAATCAGTGGATAACTGCTGCAGCAAATGCTCTTTGCACAGACTCTATCATTTCTGGGATTCAGAAGCTACTGCAACTGTCTTTTGCCAGCCTCGCAGTTCTCTTCTAGTCCATGTCTCAGCTGCTGAAGCCAGCAGGAAAAATGGAAGAATTAAATCTTTTGCCAAATGGCTGGCAGAAACTAAGGAGATTATCAACTTGGATAGAGGGCAACCCCCTTTACAAGTATCTAGCTTTGATATGGATCCTCCAAGGCATAATTAGGGCAGCTGCTGTTGAAATTGGTGGCAATTAGGCACTTAGATACCTCTGTGGTCTCTAAGCCTTCCCACTCCCCCAGCAGCCTCGACAAAAGCTTTGAATGTGATCCCCACAGGAAGAATTAGTTTGGAAGAGGGAAATGGGTTTACAAGTTGTGAACTCAGACAAGGACATTCAAACAACAGAAACCTGTCTGGCTGCTTTGTTCAACCACACAGTTCAGCCACCATTTGGCTGAAATCTTCCGTTTTCAGCTGCATCTTCTCAAATGAGCTGAGTCCATTTGTAAGCAGCAGATAAAAGCAGCTGCCAGCCAGGAAGTGCCACCTCACACCGGGTAAATCACTTGCTGGGAAGTGGCTGCAGATGCTGTGAGTTAGTGGGGTCAAAAAATGTCCCCACCAGCAAAGAGGACCTGAGGGCATGAAATTCCTTCACCAGGGGAAAATGTGCTGATGCTAGGGTGTCACAATAGCACTAAAGACCCAGCAGCTTTTCTTAGGGAAATAGCACAGAGCAGTTCTTGCTGGTTGCTTTGCTCTCCTCCTACCCCTTTCCCCAAACAGATACACTGCCTGTGCTTGCTTTCTGCTGCACAGCTTCTCCTCCAGGCTCTCCTCCTCTCCTGAAACCCTGCTCAAGAAGGGACTTGCAGCAGCAAAGGCTTGTGAAGGGAGTTTAAAGGAAACTTCTGAAAAGCTTGCCTGGGTGAATGCTGAGAGGAGTGTGAATGTCTGTCTGCCTCCACCCTAGAACAGAAAGGATGGAAAAGAATTATTCAAGGTGTTCCTACAGGTTATAAATGGAATAATGAGATGAGGTTTCAGAGAGAAATGTTCAGGCTCAATATCAAGGGGAATTTCCTGACAGTGAGCTCATCAGGCGTTTCCTGGTGAGGTCTGATAGAGGAGCTTATCAATGCTTATAAATATCTACAGGGTTGAGGTCATGAGGATGGGGCTGAGCTCTTTTCAGTGGTGCCCAAGAGACAGTGGGCACAAAGTGGAACACAGGAAGCTTCATTTAAACGTAAGGGGAAAAAATCTTCACTTTGTGGAAGGTAGAGCCCTAGAAAAGGCTGCCCAGAGAGGTTGTGGAGTCTCTATTTCTGGAGGCAAAACCCATCTGGACTTGTTCCTGGGTATTTCACCCTAGGTGATCCTGCTACAATGGGGGTGGGGTGGTGGGTGTTGGACTGGATGGTCTTCAGAGGTCCCTTCTAACCCCTACCATTCTGACTCGTGATTCTATGAAGTGATAGGAAAGTGACCACTGAAGGCATCAAGTAGAGAAGGCAGTGCGAAAGGCACAAGAGGCAACACTACACTGCTGGGCAGAGGTGGGCAGCATCATGCCCTCCATCTTCCCTAAGTCCCTTTTACCAGCATTGTTCCCTAATACGTGTCCCCAGCTAACCAGCAGTAACATGACCACAAAGTTCAGCCATGGAGGTGCAGCAGCTTGCCCGAGTTGCACCGAAGCCTGATAGCACTACTCTGTAAATCGTCAGCTAAATTCAGTTTACTAAGTTTTCAAATTAGGTTATGTGGTGTTTCCTTTATAGATTTCATTGATATCAGCATTTTTATCCTCCACTCAGCAACTTCTGCTGCTGTTACTCAGAAGCCATCTCTCTTTTTGCATGTGGCCAGCAATAAAACCACAGGCCAGTCCAGAGGTCATTTTCCTCAAGGGATGCATAGGCACTGAAAGGAGAGACAAATGATTAGAACTGGACCAGTCAGTTTCACTGTTCTTAATCAGGATTCCTTTTAAGTGCAGCCCAAGGTAGGACAAAAGCAAAGGGAAATGAAAGTTTGTGCAGTGGTTATGTGCTTTGCACACCACATTTGTCAACCACATCGTTTATGTGGCCACCAGCACGGCCCAGCATCTGCACATACCCCTGCTCCAAACCTGGCCAGCCTGGGGCCCCTTCAAAAGTCTGTTCCTGACCTAGCAGGTAACCCAAAAAGTTCTCACTCTGTGCATTAAAATGGATATTAAAACATTTTTTCCTTTTTAAAGCACTCAAGTATCTGTCCCTCAAAGCTGTGATGCAGAAGTTGGCTATTAAGAAAACAAATAGAACTGATAATAGGTTTGATTCAGCATAAAACAAACCCCATGCTCAATCTAAATCCAGATTCCTGGACTAGATACATTCCTTTCAGGAGTGCTCAGACCTGGGAGCTTTTCCCTACAAGTCTGTGACATTCTGCATAATCTCCTGGGTTTGTTCCTGGCATCAGACATGGCAGAGATGCAGCTGTGCCTTTAGTCTCTGGCATACAGGTGGGACATCACGTTTGGCATACGTTGTGCCATAGGGTTGGAAGAGAAAGCCAGCAGTTAAGCTTTTCTGGCCCAGAAGGAAGAGAAGAGAGGCCTGCAGAGATGCCTACAACACCCCTGTTACTTACCTGAAAGTTGGGATGGGTGTGCAGGGACAAAATCAGTTTCCAAGTCATCCAACCAGTGCAGAAGAAAATGGAAGCAGAAACAAGGCTGTGTGACAAAGATGTGTGACAGTGGCTCTGGAAAAGTCAGAGTCTTTTTTCAAAGCCTGTGATAATCACTCTGGGTGCTGGATCTAATCCTGAAAGGTCCCAGTGATGGAGCACATGAATACCAAAGCAGGGATTACTTTTACCACCACACCAGAGTCTGCTTCCCTCTCCCTTCAGGTGGATTTAGAAAAGCTTTTCATTTTTCTTTCACTGCAGGGTTTAATCTCACTACACAATAGCAACACAGTGCTTAGAAATTACTGAAATGATGAAAGCATTTCTCCTTCACACTCCTCACCAGAGAAACCAGAGAATCACAGAAAGGGCTGGAAAAGCCCTCTGAGATCGTCATGTCCAGCCATCAGCCAGCACCTCCACGGCCACCAACCATGCCCCAGAGTGCCACATCCACATGGTTTCTAACACCTCCAGGGTTGGCGACTCCACCACCTTCCTGGGCAGCCTGTTCCAGTCCCTGGCCACTCTTTCAGTAGAGCACTTTTTCCTCGTCTCCAACCTACACCTGCCCTGGCAGGATTTCAGGCCATTTCCCCTTGTCCTGTCACTTGACAGTAGAGAGACCAACCCTCACCTGGCTCCACCTTCCTTTCAGGGACTCATAGAGGTCTCCACTCACCCTCCTTTTCTCCAGGCTAGACAACCCCAGTTCCCTCAGCCGCTTCTCACCAGACCTGTCCTTCAGACCCTTAACCAGCTTTGTTGGCCTTCTCTGGACCTGCTCCAGCACCTCAATGTCTTTCTGGAAGTGAGAAGCCTAAAGCTGAACCCAGTATTGGAGGTACACCCTCACCTATGCCAAGTACAGGAGCATGATCACTTCCCTGGTGCTGCTGGCCAGGCTGTTCCTGATCCAGGCCAGGGTGCTGGTGGCCCTCTTGGCCACCTGGGCACATTGTTACCTCATGTTCAGCTGGGTGTCAACCAGCACTCCCAGGTCCTTTCCTGCCTGATCAACAACAACAACCCAAAGCCAAGGAGGTAGGAGTCCATTTAAATAACTCCACAGCAGTAAAATACTGCTCCAAATAGCCTTGTGCTACCCTTTCCTCCAACCGCTTTTTGCAAGAGGTAGTTGGGTGCTGGAATAGGTTGAAATAACCCATCTATACCCAGAGATCTTAAAGACCTGTCTAGTGTCAAAGATCAGAGTTACTCCCAGGATAAGGATGTGGGTGCTCAAACATGTCCCCATGTGCCCTACCCAGGGAGAGCAGTAGGTGATGCTGAGAAAGCCAGTCACTAAGCAGGGCACCATTTACTTCTGAAAGCACCTTGGAAATGCATCACCAATTAACACTTGTTTTATTAGTAAATATGAATGGTAATGAAATGCTAATGTGACATTTCACCACAACTGGGACATTAATTTAATTATGTAATGATCCTCATTAATTAGAGTCTCTAATTGTGTGGTGTTTGCTTCCTGAGCCCAACATTATTTATACAATCTCTCTGCAACAGTTTACCCTCCAGTATCTGTGTAAAGTCCCTGGACCAGCAATGTTCCCTGTAACTCCTTTGATACCCATAGAGTTACCTGCCTGGAAAAGACCTTACCCTAAGGTCTCCCTGCACACAACTGCTAGACCACGTCCCCAGGGTCCTCACCCAAACAGGAGGGAGCACTCTGTGCAGGCAGCACTGGGATGTAACATGGGGCCCAAAGGCAGAGTCTCCTCCTGGATCTGCAGGGATCGGGCCATGCATGTCCTTTCTGCATGGGTTAGAAGAGACCAGATGGTACCACGGGCAACCAGCTCTGGCTCTACAACCTCATTTTCATTTGTTTTCCCATTTTATTCTTGTTCTTTCAAGTGGAAATGACTAATTTGTTCCAGAGGACACTGGTGGAGAACAACTTATTCATGTCCCTTCAACGGCTGGCCAGAGTCTGTGCAGGAAGTGCAGGTGATTTACGTGAGGCCATCTAGGAGCACAAGAGACAGGCTTCCTGCACAGCACAGGGGCACAGGCTTCTTTTTCCTTCTTTTATTTCCTCTGCTTTTTCTCCACTCTTTCCTTTTTAAGGAGGGTTTCCAAATTCCTCACAAAGGGTGATCATGTTTCAGGAAAATTCTGGATTCCCCTGAACTTAACAGTGCTCTGACCCTTTCAAGGCAAAATCTTTTCTGGCTGGCTGTGTTTTCTTACAACATCCTTTCTGGTTAACAGTCTGCATGCTCCATCAGCCTCAACCACAGCTTCAGAGCTAAATGTAGTAGAAAACCACATTAAGGTAATCTCTGCAGTGATGAAATGGATTCGGTGTATACCATAAATCTTAAAAGTGGTGCTAGAAGCATGAACTCATTACACACTGCATGCATCTGCTCTTACCAAGATCCTGTAGTCGTGGACTCAAAGGGTTCCTTCCTGCATAAGAAGCTGGGCAAACCTTTCCCAGTGGATGGGGCTGATGCATTCAAGAGCAGCACATGAGCAGCGTGGGGCAGAAGATGCTCTGCTGTGATCTCCAGCTGCTTTCTCACAGCCCTCACACAGCAGCACAAGTTGGAACATGAATGTCCCAAGCTCATGTCCAGCAGCCACCTCCCTCCCCAGCAAGCCTCACCTTCCCCTTGTGACAGGACTTTCTCCTCTCACTCCTTTCTCCTTCCATGCTTTTCCTCTGTGATGAGCTTCTGCCCACCTTCACTGGAGCATGCCCTTGAACTGCCAAGGGATATGCTTCCCAAGTGTTATTTTTGTGTGTCTTTAGCGATTGCCCAATCCCCAGTAAAGTTTAACATTTCCAAGGGCTAGGGTAAATAGTGATGGAACAAGAGGGAGTGGCCTCAAACCGTGGCTGGGTAGGTTTGGACTAGATAATAGGGAAAAAAAATTCCTAGCAAGAGTGGTCAGGCACTGGAATGTGCTGCCCAGGGAGGTGGTGGAGTCCCCAACCCGGATGTGTTTTAAAGTCATTTGGATGTGGTGCCTGGGGCTGTGGTTTAGGGTGAGCCTTGTAGAGCAGGGATATGGGTTGGGTTTGGTGATCCTGAGGGGCTGCTCCAACCAGAATGTTTCTGTGGTTCTGTGTTATCATAGAATCACTGAAGTAGGAACAGGTCTTTAAGATACTTACGCCCCCAGCAGCAGAAGGACACAGAGCTATTGGAGTCCAGAGGAGGCCACAAAGATGCTCCAAGGGCTGGAGCAGCTCTGCTGTGAGCACAGGCTGAAGGAGCTCGGGGTGTGCAGCCTGCAGAGGAGAAGGCTCCAGGGGGACCTCAGAGCTGCTGCCAGTGCCTCAGGGGATCCTGCAGGAAGGCTGCAGAGAGACTTTTCATCAGGGTGTCTAGAGACAGGCCAAGAGGGAATGGATTGAAGCTGAGGCAGAGCAGCGTTAGGCTGGAGCTGAGGATGAAATTCTTCAGTGCAAGGGTGGTGAGAGTCTGGCACAGGCTGCCCAGGGAGGCGGTGGCTGCCTCCTCCCTGGGGGGGTTCAAGGACAAGCTGAATGAGGTGTCCCTGCCTATGGTGAGCAGGTTGGAGTAGATGAGCTCTGAGGTCCCTTCCAACTCGAGCCATTCTATGATCATCAAGTCCAACCATTAACACAGTTCTACCAAGTCCACCACTAAACCATGTCCCTCAGCTCCACATCTATGTGTCTTTAAAATCCCTCCAGGGATGAGGACTCTGCCCCTTCCCTGGGAAGCCTGTCCCAGGGCCTGACAACCCTTTCAGTGAAGGAGTTTTAGTGTCTGCTGGAAGAAGCTAACCTTTCTGTGGCAGTGGATGTTTATACAACACAGGCAGTGCAGTCTGCTATCAGCATGCTTCCTGGCATCCTAAAAAGAAAAATGTTCAAGTTTCAGTGAGATTAATTCCCACGTGTTCTGTGTAGGTTGCAGGAGTTCTGGAAGCATCAAGCACCTGTGCTTGAGAGGAAAATGTCACATAATTCCAGGAGCACATGGAGTGCAATCGCCATTCAAAATCTTTATCTTATTAATGCTTGATGCATTGTTTTCTTCCATCTGCTCCGGAGAAATCAGAGGAATTAAAGGAAGCAAAACGATTTAAACCCTCACTTTCCTGTCCTGAGGGCCATTTCTCTTCCTTGATGTACCGAGTGAAGTCACTGACAGGCACTGCATGAGGGAGCAGGCTCAGTGCTTTGCAGGCTGCTGTAGGAGGAAAGGCAGCCACAGACAGTCTGCAGCTGCATCGTGGCTCCTGCGTCCGCTGGGCCACGGCTCGTGTGCGAGGGAGGAAGCAGCTGCACAGGAACCTGTCAAGGTGCTGCTGATGCCAACCCTCAGGTCCACTTGCCCTGTTATTTGTCCAACGTGCTTTGTCTTTTATAGTCTTCCTTCTAGAGGCATTAGTTGTTTTTTCGGGTCTACAGCCCAGTAAACCTCCGTGTAACTCTACCGAGGGCACGACCATCTTTTCACTCACTCCTCCGAGCCTCTGCAGTTCTCCTGCTTCAGTTCTGCTTTGAAAAAATTCAGCAACAGCCCTGAGGTCTCCCTGACCCTTCACATCCAGCTTCACGCCCTGCCACACCCAGCAAAAGAGCTACATGCTCACAGCAGGCATTTTGCTGTAGCTGGACTAATGGCTTTCAGGAGGGCGTTGCTGCAAACTCATGTCCGGCTTGCACTGACATGTAGAGAGGTCTCTTTCCCTCCTCTGAAAACCTGCTCAGAGGTCAAGCTGCTGCTGGTTTGCAATGGAGAGAAGAGAACAGAATGTTTAATGGGCCCGTCAATGTAAATGTTGAGTTTTAATTGTGCTAGGTAAGTCTTTCAGCTTATCCTGTCACTAACTTAGACACAAGCAAGATACCTGAGGAACCCTGTCAGGCAGTGAAGGCTAAAGCACTTTGAGATGATCATAAAGGTCTCCAGTAACTAACAATTTACAGAATAGTACATTCCAGGGGGGGAAGAAGCTTCAAGCAAGATTATGAGATAGGGCTTTGAATCTCAGATTAATACATGCTTGCTGCTGGAAGGTGGGAGAGAAATGCTCCAGAGATGTTCTGGAGCTGCTGCTCTGCTTGCTTGATACTAGCTTTGTAGCTCTGCTCCTGGAAAGGAATTACAGAACAGAGGAAAAATGAGGTCCAGAGCCTGGGAGCTGCTCCTTGCTGGAGGCAACTCCCAGGTGGAGACCCAGGATGGATGGCTTAATGCTGTGAATTGATGATCTTAGAGGTATTTTCCAAGCTTAATGATTCTACAGACCCATGGGAAAAGCCACAGAGCCCTGGGCTCACAGACCTGCCAACGACCTCAGTGCTCCTCGTAGTAGCTTCCCTTTGTGGCAACAACCTAACACTAAATTGGGTGAATCACAGAATGTTAAATGTTGGAAAGGACCTCCAGAGATCATCCACTCCAACCCCCCTGCCAAAAGCAGGATCCCCTAGGGTAGTCCACACGGGAAAGCATCCAGGTGGGTTTGGAAACCCTGCAGAGGAGACTCCACAACCTCTCTGGGCAACCTGCTCCAGGGCTCTGTCACACTCACTGTACAGAAGTTTCTCCTCATGCAGAGCTGAAACCTTCTCTGTTCCAGTTTGTATTCATTGTTCCTTGTCTTATTACTGTGCACCAGCACAAAAGGATTGGCTCCCTCCACTTGACCCCCACCCCTCAGAGATTTATTTGTACACACTGATCAGATCTCCTCTCAGCCTTCTCTTCTCCAGACCAAACAGCCCCAGGGCTCTCAGGCTCTCTCCACAGGGGAGATGCTCAGGTCCCACACTCATCCTTGTGGCTCTCTGTTGCACTCTCTCCAGCAGGTCTCTGTCTCTCCTGAACTGGGGAGCCCAAAACTGGACACAGCATTGCAGGAGTGGTCTCAGCAAGGCAGAGCAGAGGGCAGCAGAACCTTCCTAGCCCTGCTGGCCACACTTTTCCTGATGCCCCCCAGGAGCCATTGGCTCTTTTGGCCACAAGGGCACATTGCTGGCCCATGCAGAACTTGCTGAGAGACCTCACACTTTGTATATTTACAGTTTGTATTCATTTTTCTTTTTTTATTTCTTAGTTTTTCTCCTGATTTCCTCATTTTCCCTCTCAGACAGGTGTGCCTTGCTCTTCTCCAGCCAGCACAGTGAGCTGGTGAATGTGTCTGGTTACTCCCCAAGCAGAAATGACAACAGGCTGGTCACCAACAGCCTGGTTTCAATGCAGGCACTGCAGTCTCCCTTTTTTTTTTCTTTTTCTTTTTAACCTCCCTTCTCCCCTAGCTCCCTCATTTACCCTCCATCTCCTATTTTCCCCCATCTTCATCCTTTTCCTTCCACCTCCTGCCTCTCCTCTCATCTTCCTCTTTACCGTCATCTTGCTCCTTTCCTTTCCATCTCTTCTCCATGCTCTCTCCATGCTGCATTCTGCTCACTTGTGAGACTGTAAAAAGGTCAGGAATGAATCTGTGAAACCTTTTGAGAAGCATTGAATGAGCCTGGAGAAAATGTCTGAGAATCCCTATCAAAGAAAATGGGGTAAACCTCAGATCTCATTGGCACTCTTTTATGTTAGAGTGGCTAAACTCTGTCTTGTTTTGTAACCAAGTCAAAACTAGCTTTAGTCAGTAGGAGGTGAAGTCCTCATTGTGTTAAGCCATGTCAGGGCACCAGATGACTAAAATGGGGTTCAGGATTTTACTGGACTAAGCTGCCTCACAGCCAGAGCTTTGGTATCTCCAACTGCGTGTGTTTCTGCTTCAAACTGTACTTTTCACAGAGACTAAGCAATCTCATTCCACGACACTATGAGTGCAAGCTGCAATTCTTCAGCTGCTCTGTGGGTTGGTTGGGAAATCTATTGACTTGTTCCCGTGTGGCTAAAGATCTAAAGCTACTGCAGAGGTCATCCCCCAAGGTCCGTAAGTCTGTTTCTCAGCACTCTTCTGCACCCCATAAGATTCAGAGGTTTATGACCTCAAATTCCAAAGGAGTAACAACAACGAATGTTAGGTGCTTATTGAAAACAACTAGACAAGGTCTTCCCTTGGCTGTAGCCTGGGTGAAGCTTCTTGCCTAAATTCAGGCTGGCCTATGAAAGATTGATTAGTGCAGATAATGAAAACATTGCACTGGGAACCACCATGGGAGGCCTGTCCTGGCAGGGCATAAATCCTGCCAGGCCAGTTTAAACCCTTGCTCACCTCCTCCTGTCGGGAGTCCAGGAGTTGAGTAGAGGAGCAAAACAAAGCCTTGAGGCTAGGAGCTTAACACCACGTGTCAGGTGTCTGGTGCAGCCCCTCAACGTGCCTGCGTGGTCACACAAGGCACGAAGCTTTGAATTCATTGGGCAGGACAATGATGCTAATGCCTATTGGCCAGTTTCATTTTCAAAATGGTCTGTTTAATGAGGAGTGATTTAGAAGCCCTATGCCTTTCCTACAAGCCTTTCTTCTTACAAGCTTTTCCTGCATCACCTTTTCCTCCATCGTGGTCTTTTCAGGCTTGGAGCCTTTCTGCAGTACCCCTT
>VWYK01022504.1:0-23204 GCA_013399775.1 Semnornis frantzii | reverse complement strand
AATTTAAAATAAGTTTGTAGTTACACGTGGAATTCTAAATGCATGATAACTGTTAATGTCATAATGGTTTAGTCATTTTGTTCTGTTCTGTCATGTGCCACAAGAGGTGTAATTTTTTCACTTTTTTTCCCTTTGTACATCGGTTACGGGTTTCGACTGGTTCATTCTGGAAAAAAAAAAAAAAAAGAAAAAGAAGAAAAAAAAGAAAGAAAGAAAAAGATAAAAACAAAACAGTCCATTGAATATTTTTTAACAATTGTATAAGTGCCCAAGTAATTCACTACAGCCTACAGCCTTGCCTTTGTAATTTGACTTCGAAATGTTGGCAATCAAAGCATGCACTTGTAACAATGAAAGAAGCATTTTATATTACTACTCAATAAAAATGTGCATGAACTTAAGCTGTCTTCCCTTTCTTGCTTGGCTCAATCGCAGAAGCTCACGCAGGCATCACATATGTGTGTACTTGTTACTCTCTTTGCTTTGGACAGGAGAAGACCATCAGTGAAGAAGAATGATTCTTTTTGTGGTTCAAAGTCAGTTCAGACTAAAATTAATTTATTACCCAACCCATTTAGGTTACTGGACACCCGCAGACTTCCCTCAAGTTCTGGTTAGAAAGCTGAGTTTTCACTAAGATAAGTAGGATGTATCCCACAACTTCCGTGTAGACGAAAGCTTCCTCTACTTCTGGATTGTTTGAAAAGGTTAATTAGTATCATTTACAATTTTCCTTTAAATTGAGAAACAAACAGTTCAACAATTTCAGGTTTCAATGCTGTCTCTTTTAGGCAGAAGTGAACAAAGTCCTGCCCTGCTCTCATTTTCTCCCTCTCTGTGCTCAGCATCCTTCCACAGTCCATCATCCTGCAAGGAACTGCTGGAGGATACCAGATGGTGCAACAGTGTGGGTATTGCTTTAGTCCTCCTTTCATGCAGCAGTATTAAATCATAGAATCAGAATAGTAAGGTTGGAAGGGACCAATGTCCTATCAGTGCTTCCTTGGGTGTTTTTCCCACTTCAGCTATTGTTAGTTTTTTCAAAATATGGCAGGTGGCAAAAATAAAGAGAATTCAGAATATGTGGGAATAGGCAGCTGGGATCAATTTCAGATTACATTTTTATCTCAAATTCTATAGAATTATGGCATGGGGGAGAGAGAGTCCAACTAACTGTTCATCTGGTCAGTGAAGCTGCTTGCTTAATGAGCAAAAGCAATGTGAAGGTTTGAGCAACCACTTCACTTGCCAGTTTGGTCCCATATTTGTGCTTGCTGAACAACTGTAGGTTACCTCAGGTAAGTTTTCTGTACACACGGAAAAGGTCTCAATGTTTCCTGCTCAGCAGGAACTTTGTGGAGTATACTGCTGGGCAGTGCAATGTGTGCTGTCTGGTTTCATTTAAGTTGTGCCCTGACAGTCGCCTGAACCAACTTAGCTGCAAGAAAAAGGTTTTTCCTTTCAACAGTGGCAGCGTGGCACCAACCTCTCGACTGGTAGACTTAATCCAAAAGATCCATGCTACAAATCGGTGGTGGGTTTGCAGATGCCTGCTGAAGCTGCTGAAGAACCTCTGGGTAAGTGAGGTAACCCAGGCAGAGTAATGCATTAGGAAGTGCACAAAGTCTGTCTGGAAAGCCAGATTTTTTTGAGCTTTTTGTATTTCAGGAGAAAAATACCCTGATGATGCAAAATAGTGGTGTCCTGTGTGTCCAGGTAAGGCAACCTGGCTGTTTCCTGGAGTGAGCCCTGCTGTCACTGTGGGGCAAGTTCTGGACTGACTCTGAGGGATGGTGTAGGCTACACTTAGATATTCCAAAAAAGATGAAGAGGTTATCCCTTTCCAAGGCATCCCTTCTCTTCCAACTGTCTCTCTTTTCTCCTACTGCAGAGGGAGGTGCAGATGATTTTGAAGAAAAATGCTGGTGCCACTGAAGGCTGAGTTTTGGATTCTGTGGCCGCGTTTGCTCATGTGTCCTGCACTGTGGTTTTGTCTCCCAGTACAGGTTTCCTCCTTCTAATCAAATCACAGAACTTTAGAGGTTGGAAGGGACCTCCAGACATCAAGTCCAGCCTCCATGCCAAGCAGAATCCCCTACGGTAGTTCACACAGGAATGCATCCAGGAAGATTGTGAAAGTCTCCAGAGAAGGGGACTCCTCAAGGCACTCTCTGAGCAGCCTGTTCCAGTGCTCTGTCACCCTCACTGCAAAGAAGTTTCTCCTCATGTTGAGGTGAAACCTTCTGTGTTCTGATTTGTAGCGGTTGCTCCTTGATCTTATTGCTGCTGACCACCAAAAAGAGATTGACCACATCCACTTGACACCCACCCCTCAGATATTTGTGCACGTTGATCCAATCTCCTCTCAGCCTTCTCTTCTCCAGGCTAAACAGCCCCAGGTTTCTCAGTGTCTCTTCTCAGGGAAGATGCTCAAGTCCCCCAACCATCCTTGTGGTTCTCCACTGGACTCTCCATCATGTCCCTGTCTCTCTTCAGCTGAGGAACCCAAACTCTCCATCATGTCCCTGTCTCTCTTCAACTGAGGAGCCCAAAACTGGACACTGTATTCCAGCTATGGTCTCACGAGGGCAGAGTAGAGGGTGAGAAGAACCTCCCTAGCCCTGCTGGCCACGCTTTTCCTGATGCACCCCAGGATGCCGTTGGCCTTCTTTGGCCACAAGAGCACATTGCTGGCCCATGCAGAACTTGCTGCCCACCAACACTCCAAGGTATTTCTCTATGGAGCTGCTTTTCAGCAGGGCAGCCCCAACCTGTACTGGTTCCTGTTGTTATTCCTCCCCAGACGGAGGACCCTGCCCTTGTCCTTGTTGAACTTCATCAGGTTTGCCCTCACCCAGCTCCAGAATATGCTTCTTTAATGCCGAAAACATCCCTGGTGCCTTCATCAGGATTTACTGTATTTTTTAACCACTTTATTCCAGCTGTGTAAGATAGGATATTGGATACAGGCATTTTATTTTCTGTACTATCTGAATTTTCCTTTTCAACAGCTATTAAACACAAAGTGTGTTAGTTCTTAGCACACATTCAGATGTTTTCCAGGTTTCCTCTAAAACTGCTTTTAAGTAGGTTTAACCTTGCTTAGGCTTGTGCCAGAATTGTAGGCTGATGGGCATAAATATAAATGCTTTCAGCACATTCCTTGGCACCCTTTTTTATTGCCAGAGGAGGATCGTCTGGAGCCTCTAGAGGAGTTTGGGTATAATTTGGCTTTCTCCTGCCAAGCAAAACTGAGGTCAAAAAACAGGGCTAAAAACAGACATCAAAAGGTGCTACTTGTTAGCACAGACCTGATCTCTGTCCTCTCTTGCTGTAGCTTTGGTTTTTAAGTGAAGCTGTGTGCAGTTCAGAGGTGGGGGGAAGAAAATTTATAGACACTTTCTAGGTTCAAACTAATTTTACAGTTTTAGCCCTCAGAAATCAATTTGCCTTGTTTTTAAGTTACTGTAGCTCATATTAGGCAGCTCCATGAATCTTCCCACTTCTTTCACAAAGAGAAGGATGTGAGAATCAGTTATTTCAAAGCTTCCAAAAAACAGAAGCACCAAAGCAACTGTTTGAGAAACAGTTTGCAGATCATTTTCTAGTTGCTTTTTGGAGGATGTTTGTTTCTGGGAAAACGGGCAAGATTTTTTACACACAGAAGGTTGAGCATTCTGGTTCTTCAATGCTTTTGGAGGAAAAATATACCTAAGGCCACGTGTTCTTGCATGTGCAAACAACAGAGGACTTGCAACCACCTCCATGGAGTTCACCAAAAAGGGGAAGCTGATGGAGCTAGCGGATATTTTTTTCCATCTTACTGATGTGGCTTTATGGTATCAAGCCTGGTAAGCACTATAAAGTGTGTGTTTAGGTTTTTTAGGTTTTTTTTAAATAATTTGAGGGCACTTTCCATTTTCTGTGTGGAACTGTGTTTCATCAGACTGACAGACAGCTGTGTGCTCCAGGCAGAATACCGCTGTGGCACATGATTGCTTGGCTTTGTCATCCCCATCAAAAGCTGGTTTTGGATGAAGTCACTCAGCAAAAAACTCGCTAATGGACTGATTTTGCCACCAGTGGGAAATTTGCAGGCATGGTGGTAGAGATGACAGAGTCTGCTTCCTTGTGGGGTCCACTAGTGGCCATCCTTGTTCCTCTCGGCCCCAACAAGCTCCCCTTTTCCTTTTGGATGGAGCCTCGTGTGGCCATTTGTCCAAGGTTTGGGCCTGGACACCCAGTTAGGTGATGCTTGCAGCAGCAAGCGTGATTGGTTCATACTTGACATCCTTGAGGCAGGGTCTGAAGGCAGCCATGGTGTGATGGAGCAAGCCCATTTCTCTTCATATCTGGGTGTTTAATAATCTGTTTTGCTTTAAGGGAGCAGTCGAACACTGGTTTGGACTAATTTCACAGTAGTTTAGGACAGAAGAGCCTGTTAGGTTACAGTATTTAGACTCACTGAGGGTGACAGGCACTGCCGGGACAGGCACCTTCAATCCTACTGCTCATACAGGGTCAGCTGAAACAGGTTGCTTGGGGCTGTCAGGGTTTCCGTACTCCATAACCTCTCGCGGTAACCTGTGCCAGTAAAAAAAGATGTAAAGTCTTCCCATATTTCAGTTTGCATCCACTGCCTCTTGTCCTGTCACCGAGCCTCACTGAGAAGAGCCCAGCCTCATCTTCACTCCTTTGCCAAGTATTTATGCACTTTTTCTGCAGTCTGAGAAGTGCCAGTTCTCTCCATCTCTCCTCAGAGGTCAGATGTCCCAGTCCCTTAATCACCTTCGTGATCCATTGCTGAACTCACTCGGTCATGTCTGTCTTGTGCTGAGGAGCCCAAACCTGGACACTTGGACTCCAGGTGAGCATCACCAGTGGTGAGCAGAGGAGGGGTGGACGTTAAAGTCCTACTTCTGTTTCCTGTGTGTACCATTAAACTTCTTCTGCAATGCTTATCAATGCCAACTATTTATGACAAGTGAAGACATTTATAGCCTTGTAAATCAAAGCCATGGGAGCAATCCCTCAGAAAACAAGAGGCAGAACACAGCTGAGGTATACTAAGATACAAGTGCAAGAAGGTAAGAGTTCCATTAGTCAGAGGGGACAGTAGGAGACTGAAATAATATTTATTGTCAAATTTGGTAATAAGTTTGATCAGCAAATTAATCCAGGTAAGTATCAGTAGCAAGAGGGAGGATCCTCTTTGCTGTCCTGTGCTGTGTCTCACCTACTGCTGATCCTTGGCACTTCAAAAGGCAGCAAAGAAGTCAGCAAAGAGATCTGGCCAATCTTGTACCAAGGGAAATAGTCCTTTCCTGGATTCAGCAGGCAAGTGGCTGAAGCCCAGAAGCCTGTGATTTGTATCCCATCATTGTTGTAATGAAGATCTGGATGTGTTATCAGGGCATCTTGTGCCCTGGGAGGGAAAAGTAACCTTCTGGGGAGGTTTCCTGAGCAACAGGATAATTCGTTTATTTGTCATGTGCTGCTTTATTGCTTTCAGTAGGTATTTAATAAGCTTTGCACTTGGGATGCATTTTTTTAAAAGGAGAGGAGAGTGCTCTGAGAGGGGAGTGAGGCTGACACCGCAGCTGAGCTTAAAGGCCACAGAGCTGATAGTTTAGGCAAAAGACTGAGACTGCCCTATAGCCATGGACCAGGATGCCAGAGAAGGGAAAGGAGTGAGTAGAAGAGCTGGCAGGAGAGCTTGGGAGTATTTCATTCCTCAAAGGAGATAGGAGCTGAGGCAGTGGTGGCAGAGCTGGGAAAGATGTGAGTACTTAAGCTGCAAGACAGAGGTGGTGAGATACAGAAGCTGTACAGTGTACCTTGGCTCTTCAAAGGCAATGGCTGGAACGATTTAGGCTGGTAAAATTCACCTTAGGCTAGATCTAGCACACTTGAGGATGATGATAGAGTTCAGGCTGTGTTCTGAAGCAGGCATAAAAGGAGAGGAGAGAACAGCATGGGAAATGAAGTTTTGGAGGGCAGACCCATGATAAAGGACCAGGCTGAGGCTCACAGCCCTGACAGAGGAAGAAGCATAGATGGGAGGACTGACTGCTGAATTGCATGCTGAAGAGTTGACTCAGTTCAGCTTAAATCCAAGGATGCCTGTAACTAAGGGGTTTAGACCTGATCCAAGGGAGTTGCGGTGAAGTCAGCCGGGATGACTAGACAAAGCCTGTGCTTTCTACAGGATAAAAGAGCAGGAATTATGAGGGCTTTAAGTCCTGGCTAAACTTGCATGGCAGGACTTGCAAGCTAGCCAGGTAACATACTTCAAACAGAGGGGGGGGGAAAAAAAGCTAACAAGGAATGGAAAAATGACCTGTCAACCAAGTAAGTGGGGCATGGCCAGGAGAGTCTAGGAATGCAGCAAAAATCAGCTTGAGGCCAGCTAAGCTGTCTGTGCTGATCATGGTCAAAAAGCAGCAGAAGACTTTTCCAGACACCTGACTAGGAAGAACCAGGTACAAATACATGGGAAATGATGCAATGAGGATAAGGGAGAGATCTAAAGAAGATGGTTTGGCTAAAGAACTGTGGAAAGAAAACCAAGAATGATATTTAGGATATGGAAACAAGAACCAGAGGAATTGAGACAGAGGCAAATTCAGAGTTCAATGCACTTATTTCAGGAAAATGCAATGGTTTCTTTCCACCAGTTGCAACAGAAAATTCCAGGTTTGCTTACCCATCACCTGGCAATGTTCTTTAGCAGCTCTATGAACAAGTGACATGTTTTGAGAATGCTTAAGTACAAGATTATATATTTTTATATATATAAAAGGAGCAACCACAGGCCACATGCTATGGAGCATAATCACATGCAAAGATTTAAAGCAAATCTTGAAGAAACCAGTGACCAAAATGTGTGTGAGAGGGGCTGTTTACTACGGGGCTGTGCGGCAGGTAGAAAGTAAGTTACGGATGCCAAGAACCTGTATGTGAAAGTTGAGGTGGAAAGCAGCCAACCAAAGAGAGGATTGTAGCTGCCAGTGTTGGGAGAGGAAGTTCTGAGTGGTGGAAGGGTTCCTCAGAGGTAACAGACAGAAATTTTGCTAAGCAAGAAATACTGGCATTGTACATTGTTCCCCCCTTCCCTTCTGCGCCTGTGTCCCTGCGCACCCTCACCAGGCTTCAGTGGGAGACTGGGGAATTACTGGGGAATTACTGGGGAATGAGGGGCATCACTGCTGAAGAGAGAGCTGCCTTGCGCAGATTTCTCTCCCTTTCCCCTCCACTATTTTCCCACCTTGTCATTTTCCTTCTCCCTCTTTTGTCCTCTCCCATTTTGCCCCGCAGTTCCTTTTCCCAGATCCTCTGGGGAGCTGCCAGCTGCTCGACTGGCGGCTGGGCAAACGCCACTGCCAGCCCTGGTTTGCAGCACCCACCTCCACGTGTGGGGAAAGCATGGACTAACAGGGGGCTCACAGCAGCCTGGCTGCACCACTTGTCCTCAGGAGCATCCCTGCCTCAGTTCCCCATCCTGCTGCCTTTACATCCACCACTCCTGGACCCAGATGCCAGTGTGTCCAGGAAGCTACTGCTCAGCAAAAAAAAAAAAAAAAACCCACAACTGAATAAAACTTGATTAATTCTGCGGACACTGGCCCTAAGTGTAGGACCATCACCAGCAAGTCACTAGCTGAAGCTTTTTGTGCCTGTTAACAGTTAGGAGCATTCCTTGTGAGTAGGTGGTGTAAGAAAACATCGATATTTGTGGGAAGAATGTGACTTGCAGGAGAATGAAGCAATTACGTTTTTCTTTTAGAAGATGAGGAGATAATGTCGGTAACAAGAGCTTTTTCACGCGCGGTGAGAAGTGCTGACGTTGCCCCAGAAGCGAGTAGGCATCAGTAAGTGATAGGAGTGATCCCTTCTGAGGAACTGGGTGGGTGGGGGGAAAAGAGCAGAGGGATTTGCTCTGGATGGGGAGGGGGGGGAGAAGGAAGGCTTCTCCTGCCCTTTTCTGTCTCCGTGGGTATTTTATTTACAGTGATGAAAACAAACAAACAAACGAAAATCAGTTCAGCCTTTGCTGTCTCCCAGCGAAGTGTTTCTCTTGGCCCTTTCACCTCCACAGCTTTTTCTTACAAGGGGTGATTCATGCCTGCGCTTTGGTATGGAAATAGACTTGCGAGCCGTGCCAGGGAGCTCACCTCTTCTAGGCACAGCTGGGTGCTGACTCGGCTCCGCTTCCCTCGGCCCAGAAACCTTACGCCAGAAATAAGCTCCCGTCGCCAGCAGCTCGCTGACTCACACACATTGGGGGAAAGTGGAGGGATTCCCGTCCCCAGAAAGCCCTGCTGCTGCCGGGGGGGCTCGGGGAGGGCTCAGCTGCTGGGGAAGCTGTGCTGAGCTGTCAGAGCTGCGTGAGGAGATGCTGTCCAGCCCCTGAGCCAGAGCTAGTGGCTTCGGCGGGAGCTGAGTTGAAGGAGGTGGGCAAGGAGGGAGCAGGTAGGAACCTAGACACAGGATCTGAAGCAGTGCTGGTGAGGCTGCTTACCCTAAGTGCTAAACGCTCTGTTTCCCCCACCCAGAGCAGAAGGAAAATCCCCTGGCTGTGCCCATGGATGACGCTTGTTTCCTCAGCCCAGGAAGAGCTGGGGCGGAAGCCTGGGAAACTCCCTGCCAGAACCCCCATCTGGAGTCCTGTGTGTAGTTCTGCAGCCCCCAGCACAGGAAAGATAGTGAAGTGTTGGAGCGGTTTCAGAGTAGGCCACAAAGATGCTCAGAGGGCTGCAGCAGCTCTCCTATGAGGACAGGCTGAGAGTGTTGGGGCTCTGCAGCCTGGAGGAGACAAGGCTTCCAGGAGACCTTACAGCAGCCTTCCAGTATCTGAAGAGGGCCTACAGGNACCATTCTATGATTCTATGAAACACTGGGCAAGAGCTACACAGCCTTCCTAGAGGGGTATGAAACTGGTGCACCTGGCTGGGGGGTCCCTGGGAACATGTCTTCAGCTTCCTGATAGGGAATGAGGGGAATGATGTCTGTGACCGACTGGCAGTCCTGATTCATCCATCTTGCTGGCCACTGGTTCCTACAGTGGCTGGGCTGTCCGCTCCTAAATGACATGGGTTTGGTTACACATAGAAGATACAGAATCATGAAATGGCACGGGTTGGAAGAGACCTTAAAAATAGTAGAGTTCCGAACTTCATCCAGCCCCTTCTTAAGCACTTACAGGGGTGCAGCATCCACAGCTTCTCTGGGCAAACCATTCCAGTGTCTCACCACCCTCATGGTAAAGAACTCCTTCCTAATTTCATCATGTGGCTTGTACAAAGCTTAAGAGAGTTCACCCTTGTGACCACCCTCTGCAGGTGACCTTCCATAATGAGTAAAAATATGTGCCAGGAGATGTATGGTAAATTATAAAGGCTATTAAGATGTGGATGTCTGTTAAGATGAAGATATCCCTGCAGTAGTTACAGAGCACACGGACTGCTCTGCACCACCCAGGGTTTCTTGCTGGGCTGGTCTTTGGCATCTTTGCTGCCATGGTAGTCCTAGAGTATGAAGATTTAGGTAAAACTACCTATGGAAATACTTTATCTTTTCACTCTTGCTCTGGATTGTGTTCTTATTACCATTTTAAAATGTAGCTAACCCAACTTAACCTTTGTAGCTAGTGTGTTGAAATTACTCACAGCTCCATCAGGAGTGTGAAAGTAGTGTCAGCACGAGTTTTGCCTGCAAGAAGATACATATAGATACACGCACACATACATATCTTAACTAAAATGGGTGCTTTGGAGAATGAATATGATCCTTTTTTCTAGTGTTTTAGATTGGACCTGCCTTATTACCCCACAGGCATCAAGAAACAAGATATGAAAGTGGCATGCTGATATATCTGCCTTTTATAGCCCTCCCTGTGTCTGAATGTCTGATCTGGCATTTCCTCTGGGTTTCTTCACTGCCCTTTCCTAGTAAGACAGAGGGAAATTCTGCCCTCTCTGAGAAAGCTGAAGAATGGAGGGGGCTCAGCAATGCTTGAAGTCAATGGGGAAAACCTTTTAGTGCAGGTGTGTGAGCACTGGCAACTACAGCACCCGAAGCCCATCCTCACTGCTGGCATGGGTGGGGACAAACCCCATGTGCCTGTGTCCATGAGGACTGGGGCTGGGAGGGATAGCTGAGGCTCACTAAGCCAAAATTTCTCAGCAATCATGTGTCTGGGTAGCATTATTGTTATTTTTCTTGCTGTGCCTGACCTGTCAGCTTTACCTGTCCTTACCCCATTTCCTGCAGCTAAAGCAGTTGGCCAGAGATGACCCTGCATAGGTGGGAATCTGCTGCAGAGGAACCAAAGCCAGCAGCCAGGCAGGGGCTTGCCTGCCCAGAGCATGCTGCACATATTTGCAAAATCCCGGCAGAGCTGCCCAGTCAGTCACTGGGTTTTACATCAGGATGACAAGAACACATTCATTAGGGTGCAAATACTCGATGCAGTTTGGCATGCTTTGCCAAAATCTTCCAAGGAAGAGTTACACAGCCTGCAGCATCAGGACAGAAGGATATCTGGGTCATTGAAAGCTGGTAAGGAGTTTTAGGCTGTATTATTAACTGTGTAATGCTTTTTTAGTGAAGCTTGTGGAGGAAAACCTTTGTATCTAATGGAATAAATGTCATTATTTCCTGGCTCAGAAATATTTCCAGTCTCCTGCAGTATAGCATGTACTGGAGAGGTCTCTGGTATTGCCTGTTTGCAAGGGCAGTGAAAGGTCAAGGCTGGAGGAGTGGAGAGAATGGAGAGAGAGAGGAATGGGAGAAACTATGAGTTTAATAGGAGAAAATGCATCTTCTCCTAAGCTCCCATTTATATTTCCCCCCCTCTTTTTATTGCAAAGATTAAGAATAAAAATCCTTGAAATATGGATCACATGAAAGAGATCATCTGGGAATAAAGCTGATTGGTAAAATCATCAGAAGACTAAACACATCTTTTATCTCTGCATCAGAGCTGAGGTGCAATGGAAAACTGCATTCTGCTGAGCACTGAACATTAAGTCATGCTCTTGTGAGCATTTATTGTGTTGTTAGACTAAATCCCCAGAGTTATGTAATTTGTTGGGTTACTAAACCCTTTGGGACAGCTGTTTGCAGGGTGGACTCACCTGGTTATAGGCAGGGTGCTGCTGCCTCAGGGGACAGCAGTGGATACAGCTGTGATGGCTGCTGGGGAGCAGGGGATGCGATGGCTTGGAAATTGCAGATTAAAAGCTCTGTGTGAAGCTGTGTGTTGCTGTTGGACATGGCCGTTTTCTAGAGCCAGCAACATGCCCTCCTGCTTCCCCAGGGAACATTTCTGCCCTCTCTCCTTTCCCGCAGGGGCTCCCTGGTGGGACAAGTCCTCCTCACGCAAGGAAAACAATGGGGAAAACCCCAGTGTGAAATATGCGTGTTCTCTGTTTCTATCCTGTAAAACTACTTGATGTTGCTTCACCTGGGACCAGCAGTTAGGGGTGATGCAGGGAATAATTTATTTAAGTGATATAAGTTGTAGTTTAAATTCAGACTTGCTCTTCTCTACCCTGTCTGAAGCCTCCTGCTGATGTCCTAGCCTGGGAGGCTTCCAACATTACCATTCTATGATTCTGTGACTTGTTCCTTTATGGTAAGGTTGGAAGGGACCTCAGGGATCACCTAGTTCCAACCCCCTGCCATAGGCAGAACCTCATCCTCTGTGAAAGCTGCTGCCATCCCTAGAGATGTGTGAGGTGCTTTGTAGCTGCAGAGCTGCCAGCCACTTTCCACAGCCCTCTCCCCTTTTCCTCCTGGAAAGCTGCAGCTTTGCAGAGTGCAGCTCAGAACAGAACAGTGGTGGCTTTGCAAGGTACATCCTTCTAGGTGGTCACTTTGGGCATCTTCCCTGAACCAAACTGCACCTCTCGGGAAAACAGAGAGAAATGGGAATTCCATGCTCCTGCATTTCTGTGCCAGGTGGTTGATTTGAGTGTCCAGCAATGGCACCCAGAAGGACTGAACTGCTGACCCTCACAGCCATTCACTCTGCTGCGTGGCTGCGAGCAGTGATGCCACCCCCCACGAGGAACTGGCTGTGTCGTCACCTTCCTCCGTGAGCGGGTTTGCAGCACACGTGCCTGTGCAGCGCTATGTGTAAGTGAAGCTCGTTGCCATGGTGACCGTGGGGCTTTCTAAATGCGACCTGTGATGCCCAAAGTCACATGGCTGCTAAGCACTGATTGTGCGCAGCATCCCTGCCGACGCTAGAAACCTGCTGTTGGGGTTCACCAGAAGAGAAGGCAGTTGTGCTGGTGGGCGAACCCCTTGGGCTGGTGGTGGTGTTAATTATGGGTTGCTGATTTTTATCTTCCACAGCATGCTGGGTGCTCCCCAGGATGCAACAGCAGGCTCTGGGACCCTGTAGTGCAGCTGATAAGAAGCTGGACTGGATCGGCATTTATCTTACAAGCACAGAGAGGGATTTGCAGCGTTTTCACTGTTTCATGTAGCTGGATTTCATCTTGCTTAAAACCACGGAACTGTTCTGATGCTTATCTGTGCAGTGCTGAACAGAGACAGGGCAAGATTACACCTGATAACATTATCTTTCTTGTAATTACAGGCAAGAGCCTCCTGGGTTTAACGTACGAATCTAGGAACAGCCCAGCACAGGAGGCTAAGGAAACCTGTGCTCACCTGCACCTTCCAGTGAGAGCTGCAGTGCAAAGTGCAGTGGTGTGTGTGAAGCTGCATTGCTGCCAAGTATGTGTCCATCAATCTGTGTGAGGGAGTCTCCCCCTGAGGAGAAATGAGAGGTTCGCACACCCCACAGTCCCCAAGATGCTCGTTCCTCCAAGGTGCAGGGATGGCATTTGCTTGCAGGATGTGAGAGCTTTGCTGGACCACCTGCCCATTCACACAGCGGGTGTTGGAGCAGTAGGATGTGAGGCTGTAATGCCCCCAGCTCCCAGTAGCAGCCTGGGCTTTCTCAGCTCTGGTCCTGGCTGTGCTTTGCCAAGGCGACACACTGCATGGGCCACACAGCCACTCTGCCACATTGATCTGCTCTGGCACTCCCAAAGAGCACTTTGGTTTCAATGAGAGCTGGGAAAATAACCAGGACCTTTTGTTCCTAATGCTTTCAATGATAAAGACAGAAAAACATTATTGTGGTCTGGGTGGTGAGACATCTCTCTTCACTTTGGCATATTCTGCCTCCCCCAGATGATTTAAGTCCAAGGCTCCCTGCAGCATGGGGCAGAATATCAAGGTCCAGCCCTCAACGACTAAAAGCTCCCCTTGTGTTTTGGAGCCTGTGAGGCAGCTCAGTGGGAGCCAATCACGTGTCTTTTTAAGCTGAGCGAGATGGACATGGGATGAGACAGAGCTGGAGCACAGAGGAAAAAGGTACGAGGTGAAAGCTGCCCTCAGCCTTGCAGCAGGAGGAGGTGGGGAGGGGAATAGAGCAGAGGTCACAGAGGTCCTGCTCAACCTGCCTGCCAGAGCTTTCCAGGCTCTTGGAACAGCAAAACCTTCCCAATACTAGGTTTCCTGAAAAAGAAAAAATACAAGCACAGGGATTGAGAAGTGCAGTGCCGCAAAACTTCCAGGAGCCACTGCAGCTAATGCATAACAACCCTAGAAGCAAAGGCAAAGAGGGAGGAAGGGAGGCAGTAGCACAGCCTCACAACAGGCAGCTGCTCACTGGAAAAGTGGGGAGAGGAAACAGGAGGCAGGCACATCAATTTTGTAGATGAAAAAGCACTTAAAGAAAAAGGCCAACAATAGGAATTACTCAGGTAGTACAAGGCCATCGGGGAGATTTTCCCTTGGCAGGTGCCCCTGTGCAGGACCACCAGCTTCTGCACTAAGTCTGGTCTCCAAGTCGATCTGAAGTGTGTTGCCAAGCATGGGACCAGAGCTGAGCTGTAGCTGGTGGCATCCAAGGGGGCAGTGAGGAATTCTGAGGGAGAGAGTGAGGCTGGAGGATGGGAATCACACATCACCCTGGTTTCCATTTCACAATGGAAGAGAGGAGGTGTCTTTTGGAGCTTGGAGGTGGTTGTGCTTTTTAAAATACTGAGTGAAATGTGGAAAATTAAATTGTTCCCAGTCCTACCCTCTCAGAATGATTTATGTTGGTATTTAATCCTGCTTGTGTTTCCCTGCCCACCATGTTCTGGTTTTCTCTGTGCTTTTGTAAAATGGTGGGAAAGTAGCATGCTGCTAATTACAACCCAGGGCTGATTTGACACAGAAGTGAGGAAGGAGATAAAGACAAATAAATAAATGAACAGTACCATCATCACCATAAATCTGGATCCTGCTCTTTGCAAAGCCCACCAGCATGTTTCCAGGGAGACTGTAAGTTGTTGGTAGCGATGTGTCGAAGCCTGGCTGGCTCAGGCTTTGGCCAGCAGTAGTGCTTGCTCTCCACCATTTGCACCACTGATAGGAACCAAAATCTGCCAGTGTTGGGGATCTTGCTGCTATGCTTCTGCAGGGATGTCTGTATGGCCAAGGTAACACCTCCACCACAGACCCATGGGGCAAAAAGAAGGCTTTCAGGGCTGGTGCTGGCTGCAGGGCAGGACAGGTGTCTGCTTCCATGATGTCCAGGCAAGCACGGGGTGGTGTACAGTGCATGCACCAGCAGAGAGATTTGCTTTTTTGCCAGCTATATCTTAAAAGCCTGTTTTTAAATTTCCAGGCACGCTTTGCATTCATGTGCTGATTGATCGATGATGTGCTGATGGATCTTTCGTTAAAAACAAATGCAAAAGAACCTGAGCTGGCTCTGGGCAGGGGCCCTGGGCAGGGGACACAGGCCTTGGTAACTGGAGTGTGAGGAGCGGGGAGGTGGTGGAGGCAGACACGTGCATTGCTGGGATGCTCCTTTTCCTCCCTCCTCAGGTGCCATGGCCTGTGGGGCTGGCAGGAGGGAGACTGCAGCGAATGCCAGTAGGGGCTGGTGCTGCCTGCATGGTTCCTGCTGCAGTCAATTAATTAATAAAGCTTTCTGGCCTCTCAGCTGAGCCACCATTTCAGTTTGTTTAGGCACCCTGCAGCAAGTCATTCATTCCACACCTGGATGCTGTCCTATGCAGAATTGCTGTCCACTAGGATTCCAAGGCCTGAGAAGGAATCCTGGTGATTGCTCAGAGCATGTGTAGTATCAGCACAAGTGGCTGGTGGATGAGGGGAAAATATGAAGTCCTAAGGCGGTCTGCTTGCTGCCCCTCTGATGGGAAGCAATTAGTCTTTCACAAGGTTTCTGGGGCTAATGGAGCTTTTCTTGCCTCCTCTCAATGCCTAAGTAGCTCTTGTGGAAGCAGTCCCTAGGAAAAACTACACCACATGGCAGCTTTGGGAGCCATCGCACCTTAGGAATGTGCTGGTGACGCCTCTTTCTATTTCTGCCTCCCCACCAGCTTCAAAGCAGGAACATGCATGAGCTGTGACATCTACCAGCCTGTAGCCCCTAAGGCATCTTCCCCATTCCTCAGCACTGGAAACTGAATCTGTTGCTTTCACTTCACCTGTTTGGTCTGTAACAGTAGCATCTCCACTTGTGATCTCTCCTCACGCTGTTCTCCCCCTCCTGTAGCCACTGGTGGTGTGCTGGGGGGAGGATGTGACCTGAGGTCAGTCAGCCAGAGCTGGCTGCTGACAGGTCCCTGCTGCTGGGAGTTATGTTGCTGCCCCTACAGCTCCAGGTGAACCTGGAAGTTGAAGTTTCTGAGTGCCACCAAAGAATGAAATATGAAGAGAAAAACAAAGTCAACCTGAATGTGAAAATGGAGGCATTTCCTTGTTTTTTATTTTAATCTTCAGAAGAAAGATCATCGAGAAGTATTAGATCTTTGTTTCTGCATCAGCCTTTGTCTTTTGAGAGAAAAAGAATATTAACGAAGAGAAATTAAATTGATGCTTGAGTTTTTCAGATGGAGATGGAGGACCAAAGACCCCAAATCCCTTTAGTATTTCACATGTGCAGTTATTCCACAGTGGAAAATAATGGAATAGTTTAGGAATGGAATAGTTCAGAACGCTTCGAGGAGACCTTATAGTAGCCTTCCAGTATCTGAAGGGGGCCTACAGGAAGGCTGGGGAGGGACTGTTGAGAAGGTCTTGTAATGAGAGGACAAGGGGCAATGGGTTTGAACTGGTAGAGGGGAGATTCAGACTGATTGTTAGGAGGAAGTTCTTTCCAGTGAGGGTGCTGAGACATTGGCAGAGGTTGCCCAGAGAGATTGTGGCTGCTCCCTCCCTGGAGGTGTTCAAGGCCAGGTTGGACGAAGCCTTGAGTGACCTGTACTAGCGGGGGGTGTCCCTGCCTATGGCAGGGGGTTGGAACTAGATGATCCTTGAGGTCCCTACAAACCTTACCATTTTATGATTCTATGGTTCTAGGTTGGAAGGGATCTTTAAAGGTCCTCTAGTCCAACTGCTCTTGCAGTGATTGGGAACTTCTTTTACTAGATTATGCTGCTCAGAGCCCTGTCCAGCCTGATCTTGACTTTTTCAAAGGATGAGGCATCTACCACCTATCTGGGCAACCTGTTGCAGCATGTTTCCACCTCATCAAAAAAAAAAAAAAAGAAAAAACAACTTTCTTATAGATAAAAGAATGAGTCTAAATCGGCTCTCTTTTATTTAGAACCATTACCTCTGGTCCTGTTGCAACAGGCCCTGCTAAAAAGACTATCCCCATCTTACAAGGAGACATTGAGGGAGCTGGGACTGTCGTTGGAGAGGAGGAGACTCATTCACGTTTATAAATATGTAAAGGGTGAGTGCCAAGAGAAGGCTCTGCTCAGTGAGGCCAGATGACAAGACAAGGGGCAGTGGGTGGAAGTTGAGGCATAGGAAGTTCCACAGAAACATGAGGAGGAATTTTTTCTCTGTGAGTATGACAGAGCACTGGAACAGGCTGCCCAGGGGCTTGTAGAGTCTTCGTCTCCAGAGATGTTCAAGACCTACCTGGATATGTTCCTGTGTGATCTGGCATAGATGATGCTGCTCTGTCAGGGGGTGGGAATGGATGATCTTCCGAGATCACTTCCAGCCCCTAACCTTTTGTGATTCTGTGATCTTTCTTACAGACTCCCTTTAAGTACTGAAAGGCCACATAAGATCTTTCCAGAGCTTTCTCCAGACAGAACAACTCCAACTCTCTTCACAGGAGAGGTGTCCCACTCTGGCCATTTCTGTGGCCGAAAATGCCAACATATGCAATCACTCATTTATAATTACTTGTCTCCCTTCAGATATTAAAGATCTGCTCATGATTCACCCTCCTGCACCATGCAGCACAAGATAATGTCACTTCTCACTTTCCACACCCTGTCTTTTCCCACTGCCTGGCAGCGTGGGCAAAGTTACCCTCATCTCAGCTGTGTCGCTATGGGGTCTGGATTGAGGGCACTACAAACCTAAACTCCCGCTACTTTCACCCTCCTCCCATCCTCTCTTTCATTCTCATCCTCCTATTTCAAATCATCTTTTCCTGCAGGTCTCACCAGGCAGGACAACCCCCCACACACATCTAGCAGAGCAATCTGGGCATTTCCAAGCAGTCAAATATTCTGGGTTTCTGTTAGAGAAGGAATTAGTATGATTTAAAAGAAACCAAATTTGCCTTGAAACCTGCAGATTTATATTCTAGGGCATAGGAAGAAACTCACCAATTTAGCTAACTTGCATTTAAAAAAAGAAAAAAATTCCTCTCCCTGATAATTATGTTAACCAACTGTATCACATGAATCAGCACTCTGGCTTGCTGGTGGGGAATTAGAAAAGGTGACATCTATAAAACACTACAAATTCATATGGATTATAAAATAATGTCTCTAATGCAGAAAGATATCAGCTGTGAAGTGATAAGTTAAAAGCCATTATCCCAGTAATTTATGGATGTGTTCTATTGCATAGTAATTTATTCCATTGTGTTGCCGCTTTTAGTGTTGCTGTTTGGCTTCTGCTTTCACCTGTTACTCATCTATGCATAGAAAAGCTGTTCAGTTGCATGCCTAAGCAACGGGATGGGTGCACACTGTGCACCCCAGGGCTGCCAGCTTTATGCTTTGGGATGACCCCAGTTGCCCTTGCAGGCTTGAATGCATTCACAAACATGAAGACCAGACCATAAAAGGAAGCACAGCAATGTGATTGTGCTTGCTGAAGGAAAGCTGTTTGGCATTCTCATTCTTCCAAATATTTTTAGGCTGCAATGGATAAAGAGCAAAGTTGTTTTGTGTGACTTTTCCTAAGGCAGATCCCTCTACCACCCAGACCTTTGGAAGTTTCAGCCGCTTTCTGCCTCTGTGGGTCTGAAATTTTGACATGTTAGATAGCAACCAACTTACCTAAACCATCTCCTCTTTTCTGAGATTCACTAAGAAGAACCTTTTGGTGGATGTTGCTGGTGGTTTGATTCCCCTTTTCTGTCTTGTAGGAGAATTGTCCTCCAGGATGTGCCCCATCCTAACTCCATAAACCCTTCTCTTATGACTCTGTGTCTAGAACTGCTCCACTGGAGGCACAGAAGAAAAGCATCAAAAAGGTATGTGGCATGGCTCAGTCAGGCTCACTCTGTGGGTGTCTGGTCTCTAAGCTTCTAATCCAGAGCAGTCCCATGGCCAGATAGAGAGGTCCCAGGGCAATGTAGCCACCTGTGGTTTCCAGAGCCTATCTGGAAGACCTGGTGAGACTCATGCACTGAGATCCCTTTTAAATCTTGAGCTAGGCAAAGCTAGCCATGCAAAGGGCTACCCTCCACCTCATGCGGCAAGGGGAGAGTTTAGGAGGACAGGGAGGGGAGGTAGGGAAGGGGCAAGGGAACAGCAAGGCTCTACTAGCAATGTGGATTTTGATCCCCAGAAGCACCTAAAATAAGGGATCTATGAAAGCAACATCCAAGAAAATCCACTGAAAATGTGGATATTTTCCCCAAGGGTAGCACTGCCAAAAGTGAGTACAGATGGTGACCACTGAACGCAGATCTGATCACACAATTCACATCTGAAAACATCCTTTGGTGCCTTACAGTGGTTTCCAAGCATCAATGGGTGCCGTAGTTTGAGGGCCGGAGCTACCTTGGGCCTGGAGGACAGAAGTGACTCCTGTTCCTTTGGGACAGTGAGAAGGAAGACACTGCATATCAATTGGAAATTTAAAGGGAGATTCTGTTTACAGGTGCATATATGCAGAAGGCTATCAGGTAGAATGGACACATCCACAACTAGGCCAAGTCTATGAGACTAAACCCATCTAAAATCTGTTCCACCCTGTTCCACCCTCAGCAGGCCTCAGAGCAGACCAGAACTGCCCTCTCCAACTCAAGCCTACAAATGTCTCAACAGGCCTCAGGTCGCAGCTCACAATTCCCTACCAGCCAGGAGCCAGCTCCCACATGCACACCATGAGACAAGTAGGGACGAGCTCTGCCCAGAGAGAGAAGTGAAGGGAGGAGAGGAGAAGAGGGAAAAAAGAGATATCAGCCTGGCACTGGCTCATAAGCTGTGATACCAGAAAGTGGAATAGAATAACAACATGACAACACCCTGGGAAGACCACGTCTGTCCCCTGGGGATGGGCCTTGGTCTTGGTAGTTTTCCTAAGGGAACCTGGGACCTGTTCAAGCTGCCACAATGGGCATGTTTACCAGCCACGAACCTGAAATGAAAGCAGGAATTTCAGTGGCCCTTTCCACACAGGTAAACTTCAGCGTTGTTTTGCGTTACTGGAGGAATTCAGAGTATTGCTGCCAGGTTTTAGCAGGAAATGTGAGACTGTATATGTTTCACGGAGTGAATATTGAGGAAGCCAACCATCAGAGGGTCCATCCTATGGACACCTGTTCACCTGTCACTGCTGGCAAACAAAGCGCCCCACTGAATTTCAAAGGCTCGTGGAGAGAATAACAGAAGAAAATGAGTTTGGTGACAAGTAGCGCAGGGTCTGTCTTAGCTGTGTCAGGAGGAAAGTCATTTCAGTGTTGGGATCTGCCTTAGCTCCACTAGGAGAATGAGCATCCCCTGCGGAACAGAAAACAGGTTATGCTGAGTCTTAAACCTTGCCATCATTCTGTTGTGTGGTACTGGAGAAGCAAATCGGGGTAGAAGAATTGGAGGAGCATGTCTCTCACTGGAGATCATACAGAGCCTTTAATTTTTCTAAAAGCTTGACAAGAACTGTTAGTAACCCTGAAGGATTTCTGTTTTGTTCAATACCCATGAACATTGTCAGCACTTGGATTAGAAGAGCTATCCTACAGCAACAAGGAATTTAAAAATACTTGGTAATTAAAACTATTAGGAAAACTAAACATCTTTTGGTAGGTTTCTCCAGTGGGATTGTAGTGTTGGTAGTTTAAGATTGAAGGGGGCAAGGCTTGAAAATGCTTATATCTGGTAAATTTAATTTTGGGCTGGAGATGAAGGAATCTATCCTGTGTTATGAAAACTGTCAGCAGCTGCAGCTGAAGGAAGCAGAAATGGTTCTGTCCCACTTGTCATACAACTGTCCATATGGAAGCACTTACTTGGAAAGAAGTAATTGAGAGCCTTAATATGAAAATTGTTTCAGGTTTGCCTCGGAATCAAAAGGTCTTTCTTCCTTCAAGATTAAAATTTCACATTAAATATTAACAGAGGAACAAAAAAGCAATTTCTGCTGAGAGTCCATAGTGTACCTGTGAATTTATCAGGAAAGGGTTTGCTCTTGCAGGAGAGAGTCTGTACAGGGCAGGGGGCTCCTGGCCTTGTGGGATGCAGTTGGGCCCTTGCAGAGCTGAGATCTCAGCCACAAAATCAGCCTGGCTCAAATAATTTTAAAATTAAAATTCAGATTCCAGAGGAAAGAGCGATAAAGAACACTGTTTTGCCTCTTTGGTGGTTTGCAATTAAAGCATTTTGAGGTCAAGCTCTTTGCACTGCTGAAAACTTCTGTGTGCATGTCATTTTGTGTGGGGTCAGTGCAGCATTATGTCTGCAGCAGGAGTCAGTCTCCTTTCCTCTCCCTGCCACCACTCTGAGAAAAAGGCAAGTGTAAACCATTTAAGACTGTAAGTTGTCCAAGTCAGTGAGTGCCTCATAAGATAAAGAGTCTTTAAGTGCAGTAATGTAATCTGTACAGTAGTTTGAATTTCTAGGTTACAGATAGCAGGTACAATTTTATCTCAGGTTGTTTTTGGCTAGAGTAGCCTGGCTACCAGAAATTGAGTTTAAAAAGCATATATCCACCTCTGCCTATTTTTAGGGGTGGCTGGAGCTAGATTAAAAACATGTAAACGTGGCAGCTGGGGACATGTTTTAACGGCCTTGGTGGTGTTAGGTGTGTGGTTGGACTCAATGATCTTAGAGGTCTTTTCCAAGGGAAGCGATTCTGTGGTTCTCTGCTCTTTCTCTCTAGGTGCTTCTTGCCTATGAAATGTTTCCTGTGCAAGCATATTCCCCTGGCTCACAGGTGCTGAAACACTACCCTGGATGGTCCCAGCGCTTCCTCACCTCACAGAATCACACAGAATGTCAGGGACTGGAAGGGACCTCAAAAGATCATCCAGTCCAACGCCCCTGCCACAGCAGGATCACCTATAAGAGATCTCACAGGAATGCATCCAGGTGGGTTTTGAATATCCCCATAGAGAGAGACTCCACAACTTCCCTGCACAGCCTGTTCTGGTCTTGTTCACTCAGCAGAGCTCAGGCTGACCTGATGCAGGGGGACTAGCCTGGCCTTGTGCAAAGATGGGGAAGATGCTGAGGTGAAGGGAAAGTGAGGAGCCCACGGTGCTCTGCTACCTCCCCCCTCTCCCCTTGAAACTGTGGGTAGGCAAGAAAGATGTTGAGCTTGAAAAACACAAAGTTGAGTACAAAAAAAAAAAAAAAAATCCGAGCATGCTGTCTACCTAGTGCCTGGAGCAGAGCCTAGCTTTTGGGTATTCAGGGCAAGGAGTAGAAGCAAGTATTTATTTATTGATTGAAAAACAACACAGTGTTTCTCTGACTTGCTATCGGTTTCCAAATCTGATTTAAATAAACTCTTCCAGCACGTAAATCCAGACAAAATGCCATTCTCCATATGTTTATTACTAAAACTTGGCGCTTGCTTGCATCTAAGTAGTTTTCATATGCAGGCTGCTTGTTACAAAACCTCATCGAAGCAGGTATAATTAGCATTAGCCCTTCAGGGGGAAAACTGGGGCTGAGAACAGAAAATCATTTCTTGCTGCTGCAGAGGGTGTTGGCACATGGGTTTGGATTAGAAACAGCCCACCCTAGATTCCCATTTTCTTCATAGAACCATAAAATGGTTTAGGTTGGCAGGGACCTCAAAGGTCATCCAGTTCCAAACCCCTACCATAGGCAGGGACACCTCCCATTAGTACAGGTCACTCAAGGCCTTGTTCAACCTGGCCTTGAACACCTCCAGGGAGGGAGCAGTCACAACCTCCCTGGGCAATCTATGTCAGTGTCTCACCACCCTCACTGTAAAGAACCCTTTCCTAACATCTAGTTTGAATCTCCTCTCTTCCAGTTTAAACCCATTACCTCTCATCCTGTCATTACAAGACCTTGTAAATAGTCCCTCCTCAGCCTTCCTGTAGGCCCCCTTCAGATACTGGAAGGTTACTATAAGGTCTCCTTGAAGTCTTCTGTTCTCCAGGCTGCAAAGCCCCAACTCTTGTAGCCTGTCCTCACAGCAGAGCTGCTGCAACCCTCTGAACATCTTCCTGGCCTCCTCTAGACTCCCTCCAACAGTTTGATGCCCTTCTTGTGTTGGGGGCTGCAGAACTGCACACAGTACTCCAGATGGGGTCTGATGACAGTAGAGTAAAGGGGGAGAATCCCGTTCCTTGCCCTGCTGGCCACACTGCTCTTGCTGCAGTCCAGGACACAGTTGGTTGCATCTCACATTAATTTGAGTAACAACTGGACAAATAGACCTTGCTCATTTCTTAGTGAAAGTGCTTTAAATGGCTTGTAAGATTAGCTTAGAAATAGCCAAGTTTAAATGGTCTTCCCACCTGAGTGACCGGAACTACCTTGCAAAGAAGATGTGTGGTGAGTCGATGTATGCTGTTTTGCATGCAATTAACACTTATCAGCCAGAACACAAAGCACTTTCCAAATGGGGCATTTATATGAGCTTTATACACGATCCTCTCTTGTACTGCTGGCATTAAGTCATACACACACACAGAATGTCAGGGG
>VWYK01022501.1:45915-57589 GCA_013399775.1 Semnornis frantzii | reverse complement strand
CATTCTATGATTCTATAATCCTAAGATTCTAAAGACAGGAATAACAGTTTTCACTTCAAAGCTACTCCTGTGAGACCAAGTGCATCTCTCTAGATTTTGGCTTAGTCTTTGGTGAGCATCCTTCAAGGTGCTGAGGTATCACTGAAATGAGACCTTGTGCTTCCAAACAGCCTCAGCTGAGCTGAAGGAGAGCAGCACAGAAGTGCAAGCACATAAATTGTCTCCTTCTAGTCACCATCTCCTTGCTGCCAGCAGCAACTTGGGAGGTTCCACCTCAACACAAGAGACACTTCTTTATGGTGAGGGTGATGGAGCACCAGAACAGGCTGCCCAGAGAGGTTGTGGAGACTTTCAAAACCTGCCTGGATGTATTCCTGTGAGTCCTGCTCTAGGTGATCCTGCTTTGGCAGCTGGGGCTGGACGCGATGATCTCTGCAGGTCCCTTCCAACCCCTAACATTCTGTGATTCTAGCAACGTGCTTTAAAAGCCAGACAGTGCCCAGACAGAGCCACAGCCAGCTGATGAGCATCTCCAAGGCTTTCCAAACCTCTCCCCATCTCCTCTTTGTTGCTAGGACTGCCACTTGTGCTAGCATTAACTGCAGTCACAGCCGCTCTTGGGCTGAGGCATTAAGGAGGTCCCAGGTGCTCATTTTGAGGGGCTGGATAATTAGCTGGCAATTTCAAGGCTTGCTTCAAGGCAGCCAGTTCCTCAAGTGCCCAGGAGAGTTCTTTCAGGAGATCATCACATGAGTCTCTTTTGTTTAATTTTTACTTTTTTTTTTTTTTTTTCCTTCTCCTCTCTCTCTTACAAGAGCCTGAAGAGACCTGAACCTCTGGATGCTTCTCTGGAAAGTGTTTGTGACTTTAGTCAACTCTGCTCTTGTTCCTCCCTTCTTTCTTACGTGTATCAGCTCCATCATCACCACAGACCTATGAAGTAAAGTTGGAATGAGTCAAAACCAAGTGGAGAGGAATGTTTTGAACAGAGATAATTAGACTCTCCAAAATTGCCAAGCACCCCCTCCCCAATTTCAGGGCAGCTTTAACTCTTGATGAACAAAGGAAATATAAACCCTCTGCATTTGTTTAACACCCAGTGAAGAGAACTGCCTTGATTTAAGTAACTAGCAGCAGGAAAGAAGACATGCAAGGAGCTGTAGTCTGTGTGGGGAACCCACCCACAGATGACCTCTGCTGTAGATTTTGTATCTCATTTCAGGTTCTGTTAGGAAAGAGGTAATGCAATCTCATACTCTGTTTCTTTCTCTTCTGCAGCTCCCTCCTTTTGAGCATTTCTTTCAAGCTGGGAGCCTCCTGAACTCCTAGATGCAATTGGATTCTCTGTAGGAAGTGAGTTAGGATGATGCCTGTAGCCCCAGTGGCATTGTTCCTGTTTGAAACTCACTGATACTGAAGAACTGAGTAACACTAACTTAAAAAATGTTCCCTGAGGGTGAATGAGGTCTTGTCAGACTGCATTATAAAGCAAAACCTTGAGCATAATTTGACTCAGGTCACTCTTTTCTTTCCTTAACCTGTGGTTCCCTGCACCCATAGACTACTTCCTCAGTGACTCAATCCTTACCCTTCTTAAACAGCCTAATACAGAAAAGGATTAATTTTATCTCTCCTTCAGAATGTTTTTGCTTTTATTGTTACATTAGCTGCCTGCAGGACAGCAAATAGATCAGAGCTTGCTAATAGGTCTGAGCTGTCTTCCTTCTGATCCACAGGGAAGACAGCACAGCACTGGTCTTCTTGCCCTTTGCTTATTTTAGCTGGATAAGGGGCAAGGCAGACTTCAAATTTCTTGTTCTGTGTTGTTTTTTTGCTTTCCCCACTCACTCTTGTAGATCACAAGACACAGACAAGCACAGATGTTGTTATAATTCCACTCATTTCCAAGTAACTATTCTTGAATGCTTGTGTGCTGGGGAGAAGACGACCAAATAATTCCTACTTTGCTGCTCGTTAATAACCAAAGCCAAAAGCTTTAAGTTACTTGGGGTTAAAGGAGGGTTTTAAGAAGGATTTTAAAGGAGAAAATTGTTTACTGGGGGAAGGGAAGCAATGGTGGAGGGATTGCAGAAGTTTCTGGTAGGCAGAGCCCCAAAGGGAGCGAGGTTGAACATGGGGTGATGCTGGGAGCTGCAGCATGGAGACTGCTGTGCTCAGAGCTTCAGGCTCCACCTTAATCAGAGATAAACAAAGAGGCTAATTTATCTCCATGTTCTTAATAAATTATCACTTAGTTTTTAATCAAGGCTACTGAAAACAGTAATGAAATCATCACAGTCTGGTTAATTAGAACTGACACTGCTGAGGAGCTGTGAGTTGCATCCCTGCTGCTGCTGCTCCCCAGGTGAGGAAGCTGCTGCTGAAGGTCTTAGTCTCTGGTCCCTCTGACCAAGGGAGGGAAGATGCTGCAGCATGGATTTGGTTTGGCTTGTGCTGCTTTTCTGAGCTGGCTCTGGGAGAAGGGAGGGAGGAAGGCTGCTGGGAGAACTTGCTCATGAAAGAGGGGGACTGCATCTGGGCAAGCATCTGTCTTGAGATGTTCTAGAAGGTCATTTAGGTGACACCAATTTGGCCAGAGGAACCAAAGCTTGAGATCCTCAGGTGAAAGACTTCAGCTTGTGCATGTTCTAAAGATATTTCTGCTTCTAAGAACTGCCTTAGCTCAGTCACACCCTCAGTTTTGAGCTAACTGGTTTTGTTCTTCCCTTTTCCCTGCAGACAGTGCTGTTTAGGACTGCCACCAGGGCTGGCCCAGGCCAGGTGACAGTGCCACAGCTCTGTGTCCTGGTGTCATGCACCAGATCTCTATGGCAGGAGACAGACTGAGAAAAGGAACCCAAGACCCAAAAGGAAGAGTAATACTTGGAGGGGTTTTGTGGTTTTATTTTAAACACCTTTCGATCTTTAGGACCAGCTAAATCAAATATCTTTTCCTGGACACACATTCTGCTGCTTTTCCCCACAGTTTTCTTCCAGGTTTCGTGGGGAGTCCCCCAAGACAAAACATTTGCAGCACTTTGCTGCACAGCTGCTCCCAGAAAACCTACAATGGGAATGGGAACTGCCTGGTGAGAGCTGTGGGCTGAGCGTGGTGGTAGGACTGCTGGCTCCTGCCCCCTGAGGTGCATGTGAGATACTCCCTCCCTGCTCTTCCCCATGGACAACAGCTCTGCAAACACATTGTACAGCACTACCCAAAGCCAAAACCAAGGCAAAGTATTTTGGGCTCTGCATTTTAGCTGTTCCTGACTCGTTTTTTGTTTTTTTTTTTTATGAGCTAATGGGACCTGCCTGGCATTCCCCCCACACACTTAATGCAGTCAGAGGCAGCAGGGTCCTGAAGGCAGAGAAGGGAAAGATAGGTTGCTACAGAGAGAAGGGAGCAGCTGTATAATTTTACATAACAAAGCAATTTTGGGAGGTTTAAGCTCATTCTTATACCATAGTAACATCTTTTTTTTTTTATTTTTTTTTACTTCTGTGGCTAATGCAGCTATGATTGGGCTGTGCTCTGAGATGGGCCAGTGTGTGAAACAGGTTGTGGAAGCCATAAACCTTTGCTAGAAGTGAAGCTGTGGGTCTTAATTTGCCTCCTCCAGCAGCTGGCTTTACATGTCTGTGGGAAGATGTCCAAGCACAGGGCGGTGGGTGGTAAAAATGTACCTGGGAGGTGGTCAACAGCCCCTTGGAGACAGCTGCCCTCACAGTCTCTACACTGCCTGCTGCAGGGTGGGCAGCCAGGGTCTGAGGCAGACAGACTGCCCATTTCTTCTTCAGCTCATAGGCCCTTTTATGGTGCTCAGGTTTTGCCCACCAGAGCAAAAAATACCGATGGTAAAGCTTGAGTCTTGCCAACAAGCCATTTGGAGCCTGGAGAACTGGAAGACATCTCTCAGAAAAAGGTTCATCCTGAGCTGGCACTCCTGAGGTTTGCCTCCTGGAGTGTGTTAAGTGTCTAATCCCAAAGTGCTGAACTGTCAAAAAGAGCTGTGAGGGTTTATAGCTGGCTCAGGAATGCAGATGCAGCATTGAGCATTTAAGGGAAATGGGAGGTGTAAAGGTTGGGTATCCTCTTGAAAGCCAGGAATTGCCCTGAGTGCAGCTGGGGATGTGACAATCATGTTAAGGACAGAAAAGAAAGCTCCGGCTAATTCTGCTTTTGTTGGAGGAGGCTTAAACGGAGTGCAAGCTGAAAAGAGAGAAGGGATTGAAAGCAAGAAATGCTTTTTGTAGTATGAATGCAAACTAACCCGAGTTGGAATAGTTGTCAGTGATTCAAAAACTTAGCCCTTGAAACACTGAGATACTGCATGGAGGGGGTGGAAATAAAAAAACAACAAGAAGCCAAACAGAAAATAACTCCACAAACCCAAAAAACTCCAAACCAAACAAAGCAAAAAAACCCCCAAACCCAAACAAACAAACAAAACCCAAACCCAGACCATCCCATGATGAGTTAGGTCCATTGAAAGAGACTGTGACCATTATAAGGAGAAAAGAATCAAAGAGTGGTTTAGATTGGAAGGGACCTCAAAGCTCATCCAGTTCCACCCCTCCTGCCATAGGCAGGGATACCTCCCACTAGAACAGGTCACTCAAGGTCTCATCCTGGCCTTCAATACCTCTTCGATCACATTCGGTGCTTCTGTGCTCCACAACCTCCCTGGGCAACCTGTGCCAGTGTCTCACCACCCTCACTGCAAACAACTTCTTCCTAACATCCACTTTCAATCTCCCCTCTGCCAATTTAAACCGATTCCTCTTCATCCTGTCATTACAATCTAGTGGAAGATGCCTGAGCTAGAAGAAAGACACTGCAGAGGAGCACAGGTCAGGTGAAGGTAATGAGACTTCTCTCAAGGTGAGCTGCATCCAGAG
Source organism: Semnornis frantzii (assembly GCA_013399775.1). Lineage (NCBI taxonomy): Eukaryota > Metazoa > Chordata > Aves > Piciformes > Ramphastidae > Semnornis > Semnornis frantzii. Next base: position 52,690 of record VWYK01022501.1, on the reverse strand, counting down.
CCAACCTCCATATACCTGGGATTAGGCTGTTTTCTGCTCCTCACTGTTGTTCTATTATGGTTTTCTTCCCTGAAAGACTTACTCCCTCACAGGGCTGTGTCCTCCCCAGTTGCCTACCTCCTCCAGCTCTACAGCAAACACTTGGGAGCTGGCATCAGCCACACTCAGTAACCAGAGTCTATCTTGAGAGGCTAAAGGTGAAAGTCCTGGGTTTGTGGAGAAATATTTGCTTCCTAAGGAAAATAATGGTGATATTAATTTTAATCCCAGTGGGAGGCGTCCCTGCCTATGGTAGGGGGTTGGAACTAGATGATCTTTGAGGTCTCTTCCAACCTAAACCATTCTATGATTCTATTTTATTTTATTTTAGTTAAACTCATTAGGGTAAAATTTATTGTCCCTAGGAGGTGGTGTTGGTTGCACTTCTGTCCTAGCTTTCATGCAGGTTTTCAGTGAACTCCCAGCATTTTCAGAGCACAAACACAACCTGTAGGACATCAGCTGTCTGCTGGCCACTTTCTGAAGGAGAAAACTCCTGTTCAGGGTCAGGTTTTGCAACTCTTGTGTTCCAGGGCTCATGGCACCCCTGCCTCCAGGGAGTTTCCAGAAGTGTTTCAAGGCTTCTCACTTCACTTTGCCTTTCAAACAGTGTTTTATCTTGTGCATCACTTATTAAAGGGCTGGGGACTTCAGTTTCCATCTGAACATTTGTAGCTGCTTGTAAAAACTAGACTAGGTTGGGTTTTTTTTTCAGTTATTTTTCAGAGCAATTTTTAGTCCAGTTCATCTTCCCAACCTCCCCGAGGCGTTTTCTTCAATCTAAGGGGAAAAAAAGGCACAAGAGAAGCTTCCACAGCAACTTGTCAGCTTCTGCCAAAGCAGGCAGGCCTGTCTGGTTCTTCTTCTTGGTACTGAATCCTCTGCAGAGGGCAAAACCCACAGCATTGCCTACTCCTGGCAGGGCTCCTTTCCACTTCCTGAAGGACTGTAATCAGCAGCCATATCACTGATGATTGCTCCTCTGTCTTCCCTCTGCTGTATCAATCAAATCATCCTTGTCAAGGGCAAATCTTCCTGACTGGTGTTTGCCAGATTTCATGTTCTGAACTGACAGCATGTCCCCTTGACTGGTTTGCCTTGTTCTTACCTTACAGCCATTTGATGGGCACAGGAAAGAGGAAATAACATGAAATTTTAGAATGTAATTTTGTGCTGTCTCACTACTTATGATCCTCTTGAGCATTTTGCTGTGAAAGACCTGTAGGTGCTACAGCAGGTCACTGCTGCTTGCCTGCCACAGTCAATTAGAAATAATTGCAGGTGCATTAGAGAAGTGAGGGAAAACCTCTTGGGTACATTTGTACCCAAGCTTTCCCAAGAGGGTTGGCCAGAGCTGACCCCACTGTCAATTTGGGATGTTCTCCCTCTTCCAGGCAAGGGTCACACATCTAACCCAGACTGCTCTTTAGGAAAGGAACAAAAGGAGGGCCCTCAGAGCTGAGTTACATCTCAAATGGTGCTGGGTATCTAGGACACAAGTGCTTATTTGGTACTGAAATGTGATCACTTACCCACATCCCCTCCTCCCAAGACCCTGCAATAAGTGAGCTCAGGGCAGACCTCATTGCTGTCTGCAACTACCTGAAGGGAGGTTGTAGCCAGCTGGGGTTGGGCTCTTCTCCCAGGCAAACAGCAGCAGAACAAGCGGGGGACAGCCTCAAGTTGTGCCAGGGGAGGTCAAGGCTGGATGTTAGGAGGAAGTTCCTGACAGAGAGAGTGATTGGCATTGGAATGGGCTGCCCAGGGAGGTGGTGGAGTCGCTGTCCCTGGAGGTGTTGAAGCAAAGCCTGGATGGGGCACTTAGTGGCATGGTCTGGTTGATTGGCTAGGACTGGCTGCTAGGTTGGGCTGGGTGAGCTTGGAGCTCTCTACCAACCTGCTTGATTCTGATTCTAAATGTAAACTCCTCTGAAAAGGAATCCAGTGGACAGACTTTTGCTTTCACCAAGAACCCTGCTGAACTGACCAAGGCTGCCTGATGGTTCAGCCTCCTTTGGTCCTTTTGAGGATGTAGTTGTGGTCCACCTGCAGTGACCAGGGGGAATCCACTTGCAGAGGGGCTGTGGGTGGCAGAGGATCATCGTGCTCCTCTTAAATGACAAAGGGGCTGCTGAATTCAATTGCTGTTGCAAAAGGAGAGCAGCAAAAGTGCTTGAATGTCTCTTAGGACAAAATAGCAGAAAGGTTTGCAGTGGTTCCAGGCTGCAGAGCTGGGTATTTTGGGTTGTTTCAGATTAACATTCCAGTTACACCTGCAGGATCTGGCCCATGGGAATACAACATCTGGATCCCAAGGTCATTGCAGTTCCTCACCATGCATCAGTTTGCTGTGAATGCTTTTTACAGCTTGCTTCCATGTCTGCTTTCACTATGGAAATGCTGGCCCACTGCGTTCAAAGAAGTAATTTCAGCTCCTAACTCAAGCACCAGTGTCCTGAGTAATCACACACAGGTCCTCTGATCATCTTGTCCCTTTCGTCTGATGGCAAAATGGCAACTGGGCCCCTCAATTTAAGAAGGACATTGAGGCGCTTGAAGGTGTCCAGAGAAGGGCAACGAGGCTGGTGAGAGGCCTGGAGCACAGCTCTGTGAGGAGAGGCTGAGGGAGCTGGGATTGTTTAGCCTGGTGAAGAGGAGGCTCAGGGCAGACCTTATTGCTGTCTACAACTACCTGAAGGGTGCTTGTGGCCAGGAGGAGGTTGCTTTCTTCTCTCAGGCAACCAGAACAAGAGGACACAGTCTCAAGCTGTGCCAGGGGAAGTTTAGGCTCGAGGTGAGGAGAAAGTTCTTCACTGAGAGAGTCATTCCCTACTGGAATGGGCTACCCAGGGAGGTGCTGGAGTCACCATCCCTGGAGGTGTTCAAGGCAGGTTTGGACATGGTACTTGGTGCCACGGTCTGGTCTTGAGGTGTGTGGTAACAAGTTGGACTTGATGATCTTTGAGGTCTCTTCCAACCTTGGTGATACTGTAATACTGTATTTTGCTGCCTCTCAGGAAAGCTGGGAGATAAATCCCCAAGGAATAGTACCTGAGCTTTTAAATACCTTGACAGATGGACAGCCAGCCACTTCTTTCATGTTTTTTTTCCCCTTCGTGGGAGGAAAAAAAGTAAAAAAGAGAGACATTGAAACGATACAGTGTTTACCTCGGGGCAATCCAATCCACTGAAGAGAAAGTGTGGCACTTTAGGGAGGAGCTGAAAGCAATTAGTGAGTTTACTTTGCCATGACTAAAGAGACTGTGCTCCACCCACTCTTTGCAGCTGGGCATCTTCTCATTAAACGATTCATTTCTCTCTCCCTTTAGATACTGCTTCTCCAGAGCAGCCAGCTGGTGCACACTGTGTCCCTGAAGCTCTGCCACACAGCTGGCTCTGCAGAGGGCACACAGGTGCTGGTGTGGTGCTGACATCACTGCCAGGGTGGCATTGCTGTGAGGGTGGCATCATTGCTGACAGGGCAGCTACCTGTCCCCCAGCCCACTCCAGATGCCTAGCAAACCCCCGTGCTGGAGGCACCAGTGGGGTTCCCAGCAGGGCTGGCAGCTTTCATCTTGCCCCTAATGTGGACCTAAGGGAAGATCTCACAGAATTAACCAGGTTGTAAAAGACCTTCGAGATCATCAGGTCTAATCAATAAACCATGGCACCAAGTGTCTCATCCAGTCTCTTTTCAAACACCTCCAGGGATGGTGACTCCTCCGCCTCCCTGGGCAGCCCATTCCTATGTCAATCACTCCCTCTGTGAAGATTTTTTCCCTAACATCCAGCCTAAACCTCCCTCAGCACAGCTTAAGACTGTGACCTCTCATTCTGTCACTGGTTGCCTGGGAGAAGAGACCAACCCCCACCTGGCTACGACCTCCTTTCAGGTAGTTGTAGAGAGCAGTGAGGTCTCCCCTGAGCTTCCTTTTCTCCAGGTGGCACAGGTTTGTAGGCTGAAATTGGCCCTTGAGCAGAACTAGGAGCATTCAAAGCTTTAGACATTGTGATTCTCAGAAATGTGGAAGCAAAACTGGTGGGAGAGTGGATGCAAAAGAACATTGCTTCTGGGAGCTCGGCCCAGGCATATTCAGTAGGGTGTGAGTGAGGACATGATGCCTGGTTCTGCTTGGTTCATTGCTTGCAGAAGCAGAACCCCGTTTCAGTTCAGGATAATTGGCTGGAATAGGTTTGCTTATTTTCTGACAGTCACACTGTGACATTTTCTGAGTCAGAAATGCTGTACCAGTCATTGCCAGCAAAGAGGAGTGCAGCATCCTCCCTGCACCAAAGTGGATAGCAAAATTAAAGAAAAATCCCAAATTGTGCATTTCAAGGACTGGCCAAAGTCTTATTTATAACACAGGTTTTGAGTGAGAGCAGAACATCTAGAGGCTGATACCTGGCTCTCAAACCCCTACTCAGAAGAGGAAAGCATGAACTGTTGGCTCCTCTAGGGAAGAGGAATCTTCTCACAACTCCAACAGGGACATTGAAAGATTTTCTTTTTTATTTCATTTAGGCTTGGAAATTGTAGCTGTTTTCTTCCTCTGGACAAGGCTCAAGCACTAAAACTTTCCATCTGCTCCAGTGGCTTTAGACTCTGAATGGCAGAGCAAAAATACTTGCTTTTTCAAGCCAGAAATCTCCTTATTGCACCAGAAGACCTTGCTTTAGGTTTTGCCACGATGTATGTGCTCCCTACCCTCTGTGGCAGGGTGCCCTGAAGAGGCTGTCTTGGAGGGAGGGCAGGAAGGAGGGAGAACAGGGAGGAAGGAGAACAGATGTTCTTGCAGGCGTGGCCAGTTGCTCTGTGCATCTCCTTTGTGTGTTCTGAAGCACAACTGGCTCAGAAGTAGGAGCAGCTTCAATTATCAGCTTTTCTTGACCTCTCCCCACTGGCCTGAGCTTGGCACCAGCAACAGAACTCAGAAAAGCACAAAGAGAGGCACAGACAAGCAAAAAAAAAAAAAGTACCTTGATGGAAACTTTTGCAGTACAAAGATATTTAAAGCAGTGGCCCTGGGATTCTCAGTATTTCTCTTATGCCTTCTGACGAGGTCTTTACATACCTCATCAGCATGAAATACAACAATTCACAGGGACAGCTTTGCAATCCCAGTAGTCCAGTAATGAAAGCATTTTCTTTCCATCTTCATGGGAGCAGGCAGGAACAAGCACTTTAATACATATACCTACCAAGAATTGTGGTAACACAGCCAGAGGAGAAAGACTCCATTTCTGTAATGATTTGACTCACTGTTAACTACTGTCCAGTAATGAAGATGAATCATGTCTGTAGAAGCCATTTCTTTAAAATTAGCTTAAATCAAGGTGCAAGAGTGAACAGCCTTGACCCTGGACACTTCTAGATACCACACAATGAAACTGGCTGATGAATTATCTGGCTTACCTCTGTCAGACAGGAAAAGGACCCTGAGAGGTGATGGAGTCCCTGGAGATGTTTAAGAGGAGGCTGGATGAGGCACTTAGTGCCATGGGTTAGTTAATTAGAAGGTGTTAGGTGATAGGTTGGACTTGATGATCTCAAAGGTCTTTTCCAGCCTGGTTAATTCGGTGATTCTATGGCTGGGAAGATACCATGAGCCCACAAAATCCACCTTGTCCTGCCTGAGCAGAAGCAAATGCCAAATTCCAGGCAGATTTACCAAGCCAGGGACAGCAATCTGGTCAGGTAACAGGCTGACAAGGTGAATTGTGTGACAGGATCTGGTGATGGTGTTGGAGAACTTCAGGTCTTTTCTTATTTCACCTCTCCAGTCAATTGAGTGCATTTCAATTTATTTAAGTAAGTGCTCTGATTCTTTGGTGTTCAGATTTGCCAGGCTGCTGACCAGGCAAGGACTTGAATGTTTATAGCACAGCTCTGACTTCTTTGGCCCTCATCGACACTTAAACTACATTAGAGCTATTCAGAAAATGGATCTTCATTTCCATTGAAATCCCAGCAATTCAGCTTCTCTTTTTGACACACACACATCAAAAAAAAGCAGCCAAAAAGAAAATGCTAAATAATGCAAGTGAGTGGTTCCAAAATTTTTTTGTCTTGAGTGGCTTCAAAACAAGAAAGCCAAAAATGCTCTGTAGAGACAAAAGTTGGCTCTCTGCATTTCAACTGCCTGTGTTTGAATAAGTACATTTCTCCTTTTGTTTGTTTGACTTAGAGGAGCCAGAACAAACCTTGCTGGGATGCATAATGAACGCTGAAATCTGCTAGGAGCAGCTCAGAATGTTTCTAAGTGGATAATAACTGCAGCAAAACCAGCATGTGATTGCTGAAGTGCTGGAACCTTTGACAGAACAAATCGGTGCTGTAAGGAATATTGTGGCATGGGGATTGTGTGCTTTTGGCACCCACACAAGGAGTTCAGAACCATGGGCTTCACGTGTCTCCAGCTGGAAGCTGCTCTGCCAACTTGTCCTTCTGAAGCACTGCAAAGAAATGGAAGGGAACACAGGCAGGGGGGCACATTGTAGCCCCACCATGGAGGAGCTCCAGGATGGAGCCCTGTGCGTTTCCATAGCCGCTGTGGAGTTGCCCACCCAGGATCCAGTCCTCTGTGTGTATGTACATGCGTGTACATATGATGGCATTCAGCCCCAAGCCAACAGCAGCAGCTTCTGACAGCCTGAGGGTCATAGAATCATAGAGTGGTAAGGTTGGAAGGGACCTCAAGGATCATCCAGTTCCAACCCCCTGCCATAGGCAGGG
>VWYK01022501.1:25111-40341 GCA_013399775.1 Semnornis frantzii | reverse complement strand
GGCCTTGAGTGACCTGTGCTAGTGGGAGGTGTCCCTGCCTATGGCAGGGGAGTTGGAACTGGATGATCCTTGAGGTTCCTTCCAACCTTACCATTCTATGATGCTATGATCTCCAGGGGTCCTGCCCACCTCAACCACTCTGTGGAGTACTGCCTAGAAAGCATGATGGGAACACACTCCAAAGTTCAAATGCCAGTGCAGTATCTCAGCTTGTGTTTGTGAAGTCATACAGATTTCAGGCTTGCTCCATTAATTTGGAGTGCTTAAAACTGAAACCAGTGGGAAACATGTTGAGGGTGAGAAATTCTCTCCTCCTCCCCTTGCCCCAATGCTTTTTGGAACATACCACCCAGAAAAACCTTACAGATCAGGCAATGAATGCAAACCCCAGGGTTTCCTTGAAGTACAACACAGTTTATAGTCTTTGCTTAAGCTGATGAATGCTGTGTCCTGGGAGAGCAGATCCTGCAAGGCACTCTCAGGCAAGCTGCTTTATTTCTAGCAGTGCTGGAGTCACTGAAATGAGTGCTACTGAAAAGCATTTTCACCTGATAAAAGACAAGGCTAGATGAAGTTCAAACAGTAACAGATTCCACTCTGACTGCCTGGGATGTGCTCCATCTGGTGTCAAAAAATTACAGTGCCTGCCAGAAGACAGAAAGGGACCTCAAGGATCACCTAATCCAACCTTTCAGGGTAAGAATGTAGCTTAAATGAGATGGCCCAGCACCCTGTCAAGCTGGGCCTTGAAATTGTCTAATGTAGAGTGTTCATTTCTGTCCTTTTTTTACCCCAATAAGTTTGGTTTTGACTGTCCTTTTCAGCTCCTGAAAGCAAAGCACTCACCTGAATCAGTAGATTCTGGGTTGATTGCAAGGCATGGTTTGGTATCAAGAGATGTTTGTTTAAATAAGGGCAAACACAGTATCTACCTTTAAATGGAGTGGAGTAGGTTCCTCAGCACTGTGGTTAGGTAGTATGGCCCAAGGAGATAAAAACAGAAGTAAGATGTCACCAAGCAAAGATAAATCAGCACTTAACTCCAGAAATATTGCTGGTCCTGGGGGGGTACCAGAGCAGACAGATGCTCCAGGGGGGTTGTGGAAGCTTGATTAAGTAGATATTTATGATGAAAGTAGAAAAGAGATGTGTGAAATACCCAAGAGTTCATCAGCCAAGAGGCTGGATGACATGATAGGTCTATTTTTAGTTACTGTTTCATTGCCTAACCATCCATAGTGGCTGTAGCTCAGCAGATATCTAACCACCAGCATCTCCAAAGTCCAGCTGATGGGTGACACTGAGCATGTTTCTCTGCTCAGGGCACTGAGCCAGCAGTAACTCCTAATGCTCACCCAACTTCTGGCTTTGTTCAACCCTCATGCTCTCCAGAGTCCTGTAGCATGAGTCTTTCATTCCTGCCTTTTCACACTGGAGGGGTGCAGAACTGCTGGAGTGCTTTTAGCTGCAATGAGGCTCAAGGAGTAACCAAGATGCTGTCAGACAGAGCAGCCCTCCTTAATGGCAAACACACATGAGGTACCCCTTACTTAGCCACCACTGCACAGGGTGAGCTGTGACCATAAAACAGACCAACCTTCAGGTCTGCTAGTGCTGGGCTGGCCAAGGACTACACTAAAGCATCTTGTCATTCTGTCTCACAAGTCCATCAACTGTTGTGAGCCCCGTGGCTACCATCTGTGTTGGAGGCCTCATAATTGTAATTTAGAAGCTTTTTGTACTCCCTGTAGCTCAAGCCAGAACAGCCTCTTGGCTTTCAACTTGTGCCACACATGATGTTCACGCTGAGCATTCCTTGGTGTCCTGCAGAGCAGATGCACCATTCTCTTCTTACTCAGCAATCAGAGAGCAGTGCTCACTCCTGGACATGGATAAAGCAAAAAGATGTTCGTTCTTCTCTAAAGCTTGTGGCTTCTTGTGATCAGATGAAGACAATGTAGATCCTCAGGACTGGTTATTCTCTGCAGGTCATCATGCACCCCCTCAAGCCACGCATGTCCATGGTGAAAGGAGGGATCTGCATCATTATCATCTGGGTTATGGCCAGCTGCTTCTCACTGCCTCATGCCATTTATCAGACCTTGACAAGATTTTATATTGGGTAAGACATTTGCATGGTGCTACCTACCTACCTACCTACCTACCTACCTACCTACCTACCTACCTATCTATCTATCTATCTATCTATCTATCTATCTATCTATCTATCTATCTATCTATCTATCTCTCTATCTATCTATCTCTCTATCTATCTATCTATCTATCTATCTATCTATCTACCTATCTATCTATCTATCTATCTATCTATCTATCTATCTATCTATCTATCTATCTACCTACCTATCTACCTACCTACCTACCTACCTATCTATCTATTTATATGTGATTCATGCAGCTGAATCTAAGGCCCCCAGGTCCTAAGGCCCACCCTCTCCATCTGTGATATTAGAGTAGGGTGAAGCAGAGACGTTTCCTCCTCTGACTAGGCAACTTGTTTCTGATGAAAGGACATTGAAAATCAAGAGGATTGCTTTCAGGCTTGTGACTTGATTTTGGCTCAGAGATTCAGCCTGTAATTTGAGAAGAGAGGAGATCTTTGTCATTAGAGAGCATTAGAGACATCAATAGGGCTTTTTTTTTCCCCTTCTCCTGGGGATCTCCTTAAAATACCTTCACTGGGGCCAAAGGTCAAAGTTAAAGCAAAGTATTGCAGTGAAAGTGGCACTTGCCCATGGTACTGCAGGAGTTCTGCTATCTGTACCTTTGCTGAACCAGATGAGAACATCTGAGGGGCTTCAGGTGCTGTGTGGAACTGACAGTTGTCTCTCTCTGACCATCAGAAACAGGACGATACGCATGGTCTGCCTTCCCAGCTTCCCTCCTCCCGCTGATCTTTTCTGGAAGTATTTGGACTTGACTACTTTTGTTCTCTTGTATGTCCTGCCCTTGCTTGTCATCTCCATCACGTATACCACGGTGGCCAAGAAGCTCTGGCTGAGAAATGCCATCGGGGACCTCACCATGGAGCAGTACTATGCCCACCAACGGAAGAAGAAGATGACGCTGAAGATGCTGATGGTGGTGGTGATTGTGTTTGCAGTATGCTGGTTCCCCCTGAACTGCTACGTGGTGTTGATCTCCTGTAGGGCCATCCACAGCAGCAATGCTCTGTACTTTGCTTTTCACTGGTTTGCCATGAGCAGCACTTGCTACAACCCCTTCATTTACTGCTGGCTGAATGAGAGTTTCAGATCAGAGTTGAAGTCCTTGCTGTGTGTGTGCCGGCGGAGGAGCGCAGCCCAGGGCCACCCTCTGCAATCCATCTCCCCACCGTTCAGGCACGCCTGGGTTGAGACCTGCCACTACAAACGAGGCACTGCCTGCCAGAAGGCAAGGGCATCTTCCCAGAGGAACTCTGCAAAGACAGACATCTCTGGTGTTCAGCCAATCGTGGCAGAAAGCTGAGCCCTTCGTCTGATGGCCAGGCAGTCAGAATCCTGGGCAAAACTGAGTTGGAGAGGACTGCTGAAGAACATCTAGTCCAACTTCCTGCCCAAAGCAAAACAGCTTCAGCATTTGATTGTTTTTTTCAGGGCCTGGTCCAGCCAGGATTTCAGAACTTTCCAGGGATGGACTGCCCACATACAGACTTCAGCATGAGGGGTGTGGAGTGAATTTGCAGGGACAGTTGTACACCTGTCAACATGCCAAGGACTCAACCATTACTGCCTGCTCACCAGCCACCACCAGCCACCCAATGAACAGAAATGGTTCCAGGGGAATGCTTCACTTTTGCACTTTATTCCATGTTTCTCTTTTGATGCGTTTCTGTTATGTACACAGGTGATACTAGATTGGAAATGTTGACAGTCAAAACAATTGTATGGAGCTTGTGCTAACTGGAGACACCAGTTTGAGCCTAATACTGGGACAGTCATGTTCACTGGTCCCAGCAAATGAAGCTGGTTGACTTTGGGACAGCTCCCCTGGTTGGATGACAACAGCCCACTGGGTACCTTTGGAGAAGGCCATCAGGGACTAATGGACTTCTTGGGACCAGTATGGCTCCCTCCCCTTCCTTTGGCAGGCCAGGGCTGGGAACTAGGCTGTGACCAGGTTCTCTAACATTGGGAGCTCAGATTCACTGTAAGCCAGCAGACTGGGAGTCTCACTCTGTGTGTGAGGGAGGGTGGACAGCAAACTCATCTAAGGGCTGGAAGGTCCACACTAATATGCCACACAAATATGGCTCTTTGCCTATTCCACGAACAACCTCATGGTTAAGAATAAAACGGTGTCTGAGCACCCAAGTCTGTGCTGCCTTGCTGGGGTGTGTGTGGACACAAAGCTGTTGGCCAGCAGGTGCCTGTTCTGCTGATAACCATAGGTCTCTGTGATGGTTTCCAGCCTTTCCCTCAAGACTGTCACCATATTTCTTAAGAAAATTGTATATTGCCATGGTTTAACACTCTGAATTGACATCTCTTTAGAGGAAAGTATAAATTATTTTCAGTGCCAGTAATTAATTTTTCACCAGTCCCCAAGAACTGTGTCCTTTGTGGCTTCCATGTCAGCCTGGCAGCCCTTCCTTGGCATGTCAGCCTGTCTGCCTGTCATAGATTCATGGGGCAGCAGCAGTAGCTGTCTGTCTGTCCTGGAGCCAACTCTCCAGGCAGCAGTGGTACCTGTCTGTCTGTCCTGGATCCAACCCTCCAGGCAGCTGCTGATCAGGACACCCTGCTCTGTAGCTCTGAGTGTCTGGAACAGATCCACAGGTCTTCAACTCCAAAGCCAAGAGACAGAAGTTGCTGCTAGATGAGAGAGTTCATCTGTGATCCTTCATACCCAGCTCTGCTCAGCAGAACAGCATCCAATAACGTGCCACAGCAATTACCTCAAATCCTGCTACTGGTGTTCCGCTGCTCCCAGGAGTGACTGGCAGCTTCCAGTGGCATTTTCCCCCGTGGCTCCCAGGCACAGGATAGCTGAGATTCCTCGGCACGTGGGCAAGTGGAGCCTAGACAGCCGCGGATGGCAGCTGCTGCTCTGGGGGGGTCATGGCAGGAGCCAGTGCTGGCATTGCAGAGATGGATTGGGATCAGCAGTGGGAAATATCAAGTAGGAGCATGTGGGCAGCTTCAAACTTGTGGCTGTGAAAATGTTTCTCTACCTCAGAAAGAATAATAATTTTCTTTATCTGTGGCCATTCAAGTGCTGGCTTGGCCTTTGTGATTGCAAAGGATTTAGCCTCAAAAGGCAGCAAAAGGAAAATGAGTTCCATGCTTCCCACGCTAAATAACACCCATGGTACTTCTACAGCCTGGCATTTTCACCAGAGACTGGCAGTCTGCTACTCAGCTGCAGACCTGAGTGAAAGGCTGTTTAAATCTGGAAATCAAGATGGTGTGATAGGTAGAAAGACCTGAGAATGCATTTGCATCTAGAAACCTGTGTAACTGAGGAAGAAGGGAGAGGAACACAAATCTTGTTTCTCCATCAAACACTTGTGGCAAGGGGAGAGGTCAGAAGCATGTCAGACAGGGAGCAGAGACCTCACATGGCTTGAGACACTTCCAAGCACATTGGCATTTCCAGTGTGGGTGCCTCAAGTGAAGGTTCCCCTCACAATGCTAACCACTCCTCATGTCTGCAGGAACTACTCTGCAGAAGGGATTACTCTGCAGGAATTACTCTGCACTTAGGGGAGGAAATTGATTAGAAAACTCTCTTCAGAAGACAATCGCTCAAGCTTCAGTTATTTTCTCCAAGTCCCCCACAAGAAATGTGTTTAACAGACTTTCTCCTGTGGGCTTTAGCCTGTGAGCTTTTGTTTTGTTGACGCTAATTAAGAAGCCCAAGTGGAAAGCTGAATGGAGCTGGCAGAGCAGAGGCAGGCGTCTGAGTATATAACAGCAGAAACCTGAAATTGCTAAGTTGGGTTCGTTGCTGTCTGGAAATCTTGGAATTCACACACTGCAAATGGCATTTCCACAATGTAACTGTCTGGAGGGTTTCTATAAACACGATGGCTCTTGTTTGAAAAAAACAAACACAGCATTATCAAGGAGAGTACTTTCATGGAACATCTTCCCATTCCACTGTTCTTTTGTCAACGCCACAAGCGTTGGGTGACTTTGTATATCCCCAGAGAGCTGCTGCAGCTCAGCACTCAGGAACAAACAAACCAGGGGCTGTCCTTGCCACTCATCTTTTCAGCAGGGCAGCAGCTGGGTCTGGCTTCCTCCAGCCCGTGCATGGGCTTGCTTGATGCTTGATGTAGACCAAGGTCAGACTGTGCTGGTTTGAGCTAATTGGAATATTTTAATAGAGAAAAATTGTCCTGTAGGCTGTGAAGGTAAAACCATGGTGATGTCTACTTCACTCAGAGGCTTGCTGCGATGTTTAGGTATAAGGAAACCATAACAAAGAAGATAAGAGTCTCTCGAGCTGGCAGTCTGGGTCACGAGGGACTTACTTGCTTACTGGCTGGCTTGCTGCTTGGGTCTTGGGCTAGCAGCTCTGGCTTCTCCTCTCTGTTGAATAACTTCACTAACCACTTTTCTTCTAATCCTCCCCAGCCGATCCTCCTTGCGCGTAAGGCAAACCTTGGGGTAAGGTGTGGGGGTGGGGAGAAGGTGGAAGGGTGGTTGGGAGCCCCTCCTGGGGTCTCTGATTTCTGGGAGGGGAGTTGTGTGTCTGTATTACCTTAAACTTGTATATTTCTGTAAATATTCCTGTATATACTGTATATATTTGATTGTATATTGTGCTGAGCTGTAAATAGAGCTTCATCTCTTAACTTCCAGTCCGGCTGAGATCTAGTCTGGGTCATTTCAAAGTGTGGGGGGGCAGGGAACTCCCAAACCGTCACACAGACCCACTGTCTGCCTGTGCAACAGCAGTGGGTGTGCAGAGAGGGTGTCTGAGCACTGCAGCAGGTGGCCCAGAGAGGTAGTTGAGGCCCCAGCCCTGGAGATATTCAAGGTGAGCTCCATGAAGCTCTGAGCAACCTGATCTAGTGGAAGATGTCCCTGCTTACTGCAAGAGAGTTGGACTAGATGACTTTTAGAGGTCACTTCCAGTCCAGGTGATTCTATGATTCTATGTCCCACCCCTAGCAGGAGCTATCTGAAGGACAGTGTACTCCTAGGTGGAAAGGTAATGCTCACTTCCCAGCTGCACATCCTAAGCTAATCCTTACACAAGCTGCACTTTCCCCAGTAAGAATCTGCAGCCTGGCAATGCTGAGCTGCCTTAAACCTCATTATTTCCTTGAGGTGATTATCCAAGGATGTGGTAAAAGCCTGGGAAACTTGGTCATTGTTACAGGTAAACTTCTGCTGGATGCTCCTGCTTCAGTGTGAGCTCTGCTAACACTTCTGTATGGTTGTAATACTATAACATTCCACCCACCAACGGGTTTAGAGGCTGATAACAGCCAAATAAAATGGCTGGGTTGGGATCTTCTCTCTCCTGTGGGTTTTCGGCAACTTCTTTTTTTTGAAGGGAGCTGCAGCCTCTCCCAAGAGGATGAACAAGAAAGCATAGTCTGCTGCTCCTGAGAGCCTCCAAACCACGAGCAAAAGTTCTGTCTGCGTGCATTTTGGCATCTGTAGTAAGAAGAGCTCTCTCTCTATGAGAAGCAGAGTGAGGATTACCCCGATGAGGAGCCGGCCGCGGGCGTGTGCCGCCCGTAAGCGCCGCTTCGCTCCCCCGCGCCTCGCTGCGGCTCCGTGCACTAAGCAGTTGGTCCTGGCAGCACTTTCTCTTTACAAGAGTGCCTCCATCCTGACAGGAGTGTGGGCACCTCTGTTTCACTCGTACTCTCCCATAAGCACTGCCGTAAGAGGCAGCACAGCTCAATTTCTTGTGCGTTTCTCCCAAATGCTCCTCCTGGGGTCCTTGGCAATCTCGTGGGGCCGTTCCCCATCGCCAGGGACCCTGTGCTCTCCCTCACCTCACACCAAGCAAATAGGACAGGAAAGGAGCGCCACTGAAACTGCTGCACCTCTGGCACACCTCTGTGAAACCCATTAATGAGGTCCTATTTGAAAAGAACTGCTCAGTGACACCGCCTGCAGTGTGATGGTGCGAGACCTGCTCTCTGAAGAAGCTGCAGGTCTCAGGCAGATATTCTGGTTACTGAAGCTGCTACATCAATTTCCAGCTCCACACCTGCTGAGAAAATGCAGAGAGCCCTACACCAGCGTTAAAATCAGCCTTTAGTCTTCAGAGTGTTAACATTAGGTGACCGTAGCAAAAGGAAATAACATTTTATTGCTGTCTCTGAAGAGTCTTTTCTTACAGCTCTCCTTTTGAAGAAACTTTACAAGCAAAATAATGAACTTGCAGCTGCAAATCATTTACCCAGCTTTGATCAGCTTCCTGCAGCTCCAGAAGGGTTGCAAAGACTGCCTTGTGGAAGGGGCTCTGATGTGTGTGTAAGTATTTTAATTCACTGGACACATGACAAGAACACAGACCCCAAAAGACGAGGAGGTGCCACAGTGTCACAGCCCAGGTGCTTTGTCCAGTTGCTTGTACTAGAAGGTGGTGCAGGCAGAATAAAGATCAGCCCATTTTTTTACAACCTGCAAAACCCTTTCAGGAAAAGTATGCAAGCCCAGGAGGGTCCCCAGGAGACACAGAGCAGCTTCCCCCTCCACCCCTGGCCACCCAGCCCCAAGGATGTTGGCCATGCAGGTAGCTGGGCACAAGAGTGACCAGAGCAACCGTCTTGGCATCCTGTAGGCTGGGCAGAGAATGGAGGGAGCCAGCTTCTCACCTACCCCTCTGCTCCTGAGACTGGACTGGTGTGTTGAGTGGCTTTAATGCTGGAAGGAGCAGTTGGCACCTGGGATGCTGACCTGTGTGCCTGGGTTTGGGCTCAGTGTTTTTATAGCATCTGACAGAGGTTGATTAGCACCTGCTGGTATTCAAAATACCATGAAACCAGAGGAAGGTCTCTGTAAAAGAAGTTCCATGAAAATGGTTCTTTTCTCACTTGGAAATAAAATACATTCTCTTAGGAGCACAACTCAGTGCAGGATGCTGCTGCAGTGTGACACAGCGAAGTCAGTCTGCTTAATGCAGGTAAAACAAGTTTGACACTAAATAACTCCCTTAATGGCTTTTTAAATGTGCAAATGGTCTGTGTCATGCCACATCATGCTGCAGGAATGACCTTATTTCTTTTCTATTTGATACCTGAAAAAAATAAATCAAGGGGCTAAAGCTGTCAGTGCTTCACATGGATGTTTTTCCTCCTCTAGCAAAAGCTAAAAGCAGCAAACCAAAGCTGTTTCTTTCCTGTAATCTGACTCGAGGTTCCTTGAATTCAATGGGAAAACCCTCTGCGATTCCAGGAAGGTCTGCACCAACCACCAGAGGGAAAGGTGGGGTAGATGTCCTCACGCTCTGCAGGTGCAGGATGCAATGCCATGGGCTGGGAGGGAGTCTGAGCTATTAGAACAGCAGCAGTTGATTGAGCTCATTTCACAGCACAATTGAAGCTCAACGCATTGTGACTCCCTCCTAGTGCCTCCTGGTCTCTGCTAATGCCCTCGTGTTGAAAAACAGAGAGATAGGGCAATACATATACATGAGAGGAGCAGGACCATGTCCATCCATCCACACAGAGTCACTCATTTTATCTTTGACTGTGACAAGAAGAAATCTGAAGGCTCAGTGGTAAGACCTTTTAACTCCCAAACACCTCACTAGAAATGTGTCAGGCTGGCAACCTAAATTTAGACCCAGTTTAGGATCATTGCTGCTACTAAATAATCCTATGCTAATTGTGCAGGAGATAAGATTGCCTGTGGGGTAATTATTAGCTAATCCTGTAATTATTAAGCTGGTGAATCTAAGAGGAACTTTACTTCTGCTGTGGACTTTGTCCATGTGCTGCATTTTTGATCACTGACCAAGAACTGCTCCTTGCTGATGGTTTGGGGTTTTTTTGTGTTTTTTGTTTGTTTGTTTGTCATTGCTCCTTACAAGAAAGTTGTTCTCTGTCATGATGCAGTTATCTGCACAGAGACTGGTGCCTGGTCAGGTTGATATCACAAAATGCAAAGTTGTGGGTATTTTTTCCCTAGAAGAACAACATTCATGGGTTTGTCAAGTGGGAAATCCTCATTTGTGGCAGCTGCACTGACTCTTAGACTGTTCCTATCTCTTTTTTTGTTTGTTTGTTCGTGGTTTGGTTTTGTTTTGTTTTGGGTTTTTTTGTTTTAATGTTCTCCTAACAAGATGTGGACAGGAGTAAATGGGATCTGTATCGATGTGCACCTCCTGGAAACCTGGTGTAAAGCTGACCATTGATCGACTGAAGCCCTGCTGGCTGCTGTTGGCGAGGTAACATTCCTGGCTGTGCCACCTTGGAGAGGGATGTGGAAATCTGCCTCCAAAAATGGAGACACTGCAAGGAGAGGTGCAACAGAGAGTCAGGAGGGGATGGAGCTGCTGGCAGCTCACAGAAGGTCAAAGGACCTGGTGGGTGGCACACAACACATGCCACACCATGTCTCATCTCTCCCCTACTCTGAATCTAAAGGCCTGGAGAAGTGGAGTCTATTTTTCTCAGCTGGAATGTGTCCCACCAAGGTCTTAACATTACTGGAGGTCTTGTAATTCCTTACGAGACCAGCATTACCAACACTGCTCGTTTATAAGCGTAGGATTAGCTCCCACCCCACCAGAGGCTGCGGGCTGTGGGGCTGCCCTCCTCTGTGCTGCTCTCAAGAGTGTGGTGTGCCCAGAGCTGGCCCCAAGCATCCCTCAATTAGAATCCTACCCGCGATGGCTCCACTGAGCTCCCATCCCGCCTTCGGTAGCCGCCAGGGGGCGCTGTAGCCCCGCCCCACCGTCGGTGCCGGAGCGTGGGGAGGTTGGGGGGGTGCGGGAGCGCGCGTGGGTTTTTTTGTGTTTTTTGTTTGTTTTGGTGGTTTGGTTTTGTTTTGTTTTGGGTGGTTCTGTGTCTCTGGATGTCTGCGTGTGAGTGGCTCTGTGTGTCTGGATGTCTGTGTGTGTGTCTGTGTGTGCCTGGATGTCTGCGTGTGTGTGTCTGTGTGTGCCCGGATGTCTGCGTGTGTGTGGCTCTGTGTCTATGTCTCTATATGCTTATGTGGCTCTGCATATGTGGCTGCGTCTCGGTCTGTGTCTGTCCATCTGTCAGTGTGCAGCAGCAGGGTGGCTGTGTCCTCCCCGCGGGGGTGTGCGTCCGTGGGTGTCGGTCTGTGTGTGTCCCCTCACTACAACGGCATGGCGTGTGTCTGTTCCCGAAAGGGAGTGTGTGAGTGTTCCCTCGTGTGCCCCCCGTGAGCGGGTGTGTGTCCCCACAGATGTGTGTCTGCATCACTCTTAGTGGGGGAGGATGTATGTCCCCATCTGTGTCCCCACTGTGGCTCTGGGGGTCGTGTCCTCATAGACGTGTATCGGTGTGTCCCTGCAGATGGATGTGGGTCTGTGTATCTGTCCATGTACCCCCTGCAGGGGTGGGCGTGTCTGTCCCGGGGCGTTTATCCACGTCCCCTCCAGAGCCTAGTGGGAATGGCCTTTAATGAGGCTTCGATGGCTGAGGAGAGACATAGACAAGGATGAAAGAACACTGCAAAGTCAGGAGAACTCCAAAGAAATGCCAAGCACTGCACCTTCTACCTGGAGGCAGATGATGTGGCCACTAAAATCTTCAGGTACCAGACCCACCTGCTACCTCCACCTGGGAGAAGTGGTCCCACTGCCGCCTTCCTCGGAGGTGCCTGGTGCGAGGGCAGAACTCGCCAGCAAAGGATGGCGAAGAACCCAGTCCTCCAAACCCTGGCATAAGATGGGCAACTTGACCAATTCTCACGTTGCTTTAGGCAACGGGAAGTAGGATGAAGGCTTTCCTACCCACGTTATACTGCTGGTTTTCAGAAGTAGTGCTAGGTGGTGTGAATGAAGAGAATTCCAAAAGTCCAAGGAAGACATGATTTGAGACTTGAGAAACTCAGGCACCTGTTTGAACCATTTTAGTGCTGTAATTCTGGAGCTCTGCCTGCCGCCTTGGCAGAGATCTCCGGGACCTCAGACACAACAGACGATTTGAGGAGTTCTGTATCTGGCTGAGGAGAACACATTAAAATACCCGAGATAAGGGAGCCTGACCTCCAGCTCCAAACACAGCCCAGCTGGACCACTCCAGCAAGTGCTGAGTTCCCAGAAGCGATAAGGCAGATCGGCAGGGGAAGCCGAGCAATTAACCGTGCAGAGCGCTCCGCTGACAGCCCTTAGCCGGCCGGCCTGGCGCAGCCTTTTGTACTCGGGGCCATAGAAAACAACCCATAGAAAAGCGGAACTTCCCGGGCCTGAGCCGAGCACTGAGCCAGCACAAGAGGACCTCATTCTTAGAGCACTTCTTCGGAGGAAGCCGTGGGCAGAGGAAATGTGACTCACTGCGCGATGAAAAGGCGCTGCGCCAGCCAACGAGCAAAGCGCTTGCAGGAAAGCTCCGCTGAGTGCCACTGTCACATTCTTCTGGAGTCTCAGGACAGTTCAGAATCCATTCCAAAAGTTCTCGGTTGTTCGCCTGGCAAAAAATAGATCCTGACGGTGAAATCGCGGTGGTAAGCCGGGGCAGGGAGCAAGCCAAGAAGTGCTGATAGCCTGAGCTTAAAGCTTTGAACTCGGAAAAAGACAAGGTAGCTGATAAATTTCCAGTGAAGTGGAACCAAATGCTGATGGTATCAGTTTCCATCCCTGACATAATGTCTCTCCAGTCTGCGATTTGTTAGTAGAAACGTTACACCTATATATACACCAAAGTGTTGGGAAACATTCGCCCCAGGGAAGCTAAAACAAAGAGATGAATCCCACAGCTATTTCCCCTGCAGTTGATGTACCCTCACAAAGAGTTTCGTCGCGTCTCTGAAGGGTGCTTTGAACCATCTTTTGTCTCCGTTTCTTCTCATGAGTGGGCATCCTGCCTTCTGTCCACTCTTCAGTCCTCTAAGCCTCAAAATCACAAGGCTGTGGTGGTTATATATGGAAAGCACAGTGCATGCAATGCTGGTTCTGTCAGCTGGCAGAAGGAAGGCTGCTAAGACCATAGTGCTGTGTAGAAAGTTTCAGACAAGGAGGTGTTGGCTTAGTCCTGTGAGAACTATTTTAAAAGGAACAACTTTTAAAAGTCTGTGGAGGAATAAAAGCACTTTTTAAAAAAAATGACTTTCTTTGTCACAGGAGTGGAGGAATGATGCTGAGGTATAGATGTTGGAGCAATTTGGGAGGACTGTGATAAGGAGAAAGGGTGTGTATGTGTATGGGACCGCAGGAGAAAGGGTCTCATGTGCCTCCTCTCAGCTTTTCTTATGCACGGCGGTGTCCGAGTCACTGGGTGTGTTAATGCCTGCAAAGAGATGGAAAAGTGAAGGCAGAGAGGCTGGCCCACTGTAGCACAAAGGTCACAAAGACCACCAGAGGAAAATGCAACCATGGTGCTGTAAGGAAGAGGCTGGCTGTTGCTTTTTGACATCTCTAATTCAAGCAAAAGCTGGTGACATTCCTGAGGGGAGTCAGAGTGTGATGTGGGACCTGTGACAGGGACGTGATGGTACAAGTCCTACATCTTCCCTTTGCACCAGCCCCGAGGCAGCAGGTTGGGAGGTTCCATCAGTCACCAACTAAAATCCCATTTTCTCACCTTCTTGTAACATCTGAAAGCTGAAGACAGACTTCAATCAGCTCTTTGTCTTGGTAAAGCTTTTCCTAAGGACTAAGGTAGAGCTCAAACCCACAGCTCACTAACACCTACTCGCCTTCAATATTGTGAGACATTGCTTGAGATTTGCAGAAGCTCTGGGAGTGTTTTAAGTGATGAATACTGGTATTATTTGCCATTAACTTCTATTTTTTTCTTTTACCTAAAGCTCCTGCCCTGTTTAGCAATCAAGGTTCAGGTTCAACCACTGTCTCCCAGGGAGTTGTAGCTCAAAGCCTTGTATAGGGAAGGAGGCACATGGCTCCATCTGAGCAGAAATGCAGTACAATCAGACTATAAATAAACGACTAAACCATTCCTCGTTTCCACAGCCCTCAGGAAAGGAATAAAACGTTTCCTTGGCTTCCTAGCCAGAGCCCTAGCTGGAGCCTGCAGTACCACAGCTAAACCCAGGTCATAGCAAGGTTTTCTGGGAATGTATCTAAGCCTGCCATGCCATCATGGGACCAGGCACCCAAACACCCAGCCAGTCCCAATGGTCACAGGGTGCTGGCTCTGCCCTCCGCTGCCTGGGAACGAGACCTGCAGGTGATGAGGTCTTGCATTAAGAGGAGTGTGACCAGCAGGGCGAGGGAGGTTCTCTTCCCCCTCTATTCTGCACCTGCACATGAGGTCTCACCTGGTGTATTGTGTCCTGTTCTGGGCACTGAGTTATGGAAAATGACACCTCACAGTGCTCAGAGTAGGGAAAGGCATATTTATTTGGTGCTGGGTGACAGGGATCGCTCCTCCAAAACCCTGCACACCTGCACCTTGTTCGGGTAAGGTACTTATGCTACAAAATCATACACACTCAGTACATGGGTAGGGGTAGTACAATTAGTGCAACTGGCTAAAGTGAGGCAGTGTGCTCTGGATGATCAGGTAGTGAGGTGGATCGGGAACTGGTTGAAGGGAAGAAGCCAGAGAGTTGTGCTCAATGGGATGGAGTCTCGTTGGAGGCCTGTAACTAGTAGGTTTACACAGGGGTCAGTACTGGGACCAGTTCTGTTCAATATATTCATCAATGACCTGGATGAGGGCACAGAGTGCACTGTCAGCAAATTTGCTGATGGCACCAAACTGGGTGGAGTGGCTGCCACACCAGAAGGCTGTGCTACCATTCAACCAGACTTGGCCAGCCTGGAGAGTTGGGCAGGAAGAAATTTAATGAAATTCAACAAGGGCAAGGGTAGAGTCCTGCACTTGGGAAAGAACAACCCCAGGGATCAGTATAGGTTGTGTCCTGACCTGTTGGAAGGCAGCGAAGGAGAAAAAGATCTGGAGGGGTTGTAGTTGATGGGAGGTTGACAATGAGCCAGCAATGTGCTCTGGTGGCCAGGAGGGGCAATGCCATTCTGAGCTGTATTAGAAGGCCTATGGCTAGTAGGTCGGGAGAGGTTCTCCTGCTCCTCTACTCTGCACTGGTGAGGCCACATCTGGAGCACTGTGTCCAGTTCTGGGGCCC
>VWYK01022501.1:6186-17891 GCA_013399775.1 Semnornis frantzii | reverse complement strand
CTAGTGGGAGGTGTCCCTGCCTGTGGCAGGGGGTTGGAACTGGATGATCTTTGAAGTCACTTCCAACATTACCATTCTATGATTCTATAAGATGCTGTCAGAGGAGGTAAGCAGAACCTGCTCTACCCAGGCTTTGAACCACTCATATGGAGGCACAGGACCTCTGGGCAGGCAAAGCTTTGAAGAAAGGCACGGGTTTAGTTGTTTTTTTAAATATTTTCAGGCCTGAAAGTCTTGGAATAGGAAGGCACTTGAGGTGACTCTGCTATAGTGGCACTTTCTTCCCCATGTGTCTGATGGGACCATATCTTTTGGATTTCCTTCTCCCTTTTCTGGTGATGCTGAGCTGGTCATCCCAGGAATAAAGCTGTCAGAGGAGGGTTCAGTGTTCCTTTGCAGTGATTAATGGGCAGTGTACTTGGAGCTAAAAAGTGAGATGAGTCTTTAAAATAACATTCATCAAAGGCAAGAGCTGGTTGGTTGCTGATTTATGAGGGAGAGTTGCTGCTCTCCCTCTGCAGGCTGATAATCCGGAACTGACTCACTGACTAAAATTGTTTAAACCATCATATTCCTGAAGTATTACATTTCAGATCAAGGCTTAAAGGGCCAAGAGCCCAACTGTCTGGCAGCCTTGTGCATGCGTCACCATCTGTCTTGAGGGAGTGCTGCAGCAGCAAGAGCAACCCCAAGAAGACCTAGCCATCAAAGGTGCCTTTTTGGTTGCTCCTAATAACCCTGAGTTCCTCTGCTTTCCCATAAAAGCCACTTGCATGGGGAAGGGGCAATTTGCTCAGCAAGCTTATAATTTGGATAGGACACAGAAAAGATTCTTCCCATCAGTGTGTTCTGAAGGATTTGATCAGGTGAGCTCTGACAAGGTATGCCCTTCTCACACAGGCAGAACTGGAGCGATTCGTGTTGCTGTGCTCGTCTTGAAACGGTGCCATCGAGTCATCCAGCAAGGGAGGAGCCTCCCTCCTCGGTGGGGAAAGCTGTCCTGGAGGGGGCTTTGGGCAGTGTACCTCCATTGCCTGTGGAGAACACCCTTGCCTCCAGCAGACGCCCACACAGAGAGACTGTTTGAACACAGACATTCCTCTGGAATTCTGTTCTGCTTCACGTCTGGGTGGAGATTAAAAATCACCTTAAAAAAAAAGAAAAGGTAAGTTCCTCTGCAGTCTAACAGAACAAATCAACTCATTTTGCACTATGGTCACCTAAGCAGGAAGAGATCCATCAGCTGCAAGCTGACGGGGCTGAAAGATGTTGATGTGCCCAGGAGCATCTGCACAGGAGACTGTGACACTTTCCTGGGGAGCAGTGAGAAGTCCAAGATGAAAGAGACTTGGCAAGTTCAGCAGTGAGAAGCACCTAAATTTGATAAAAGGGGACCCTGAATGCATCCTGCTTTCAGTCTTTTATGTCTTTTGCTGTGCTCGAGCCATGGTAAAGATGGAGTTTGCAAGCAAAGTGATGCTTGTTGGCTGACACAGCCCCATGCTGGCAAGTGTGTGCTCTCCCTGTGTCACCAGTTATATCCCCAAGACTACTGGCAGTGGGGACAGACTGATGGTCCAGGTGATTGCTGCTGTTCAAATGCAAACAAAGTGTACTAAATCAGTCAAAAAAAAACAATCAGAAAAGCTTTTTTTTTTTTCTTGCAGCCTTACTCACTTTGCTACGAATTGCTCAATGAAAACTAAAGCATTTCAAAATGACACAGGAATTAGTATGAATTATATGTTTGGGTTTCTTGATAGCCTTGGGAATCAGTTCTGCTGCTGTTAATGCTTCTTTAAGTCTCAGCCCCTCATGTGGAAAAAACATTTCATGTCTTAAATACTTCCTCTTGCCCTAGTCATGCATGAGTTCTAAAGAGTGAAGTCTCATTAACTGTGCTCAGCCTTCAGTAACCAGTCCATCAGTGAGTGTGTGGTTTATGGCAGAGGGTGAATTTGGTGGTACAGTCATACCACAAGCCACAGGAAAGCCCTCAGAGGATACATTTTTTTGGAAAGTTTAAACAAGTACACAAAAGATCAGGAAAAAATGCAGTGGAGAAATAAAATGAGAGTGAAAGAGAAAAGGAGAATGAAGTGTCTTGGTTGTACAGAGCTAATTTTCTTCTCTCTCTCGCCTCCATTAATATCTGAGGCATTAGTAACAGGAAAGCATTGCCTAAACTGCTGATGTGTTCTGCTTGCCCTTTTATAGAATCATAGAATAGTTTAGGTTGGAAGGGACC
This sequence comes from Semnornis frantzii, assembly GCA_013399775.1. Classification (NCBI taxonomy): domain Eukaryota; kingdom Metazoa; phylum Chordata; class Aves; order Piciformes; family Ramphastidae; genus Semnornis; species Semnornis frantzii. The sequence continues at coordinate 15,643 of VWYK01022501.1, read as the reverse complement.
TCAAGGATCATCCAGTTCCAAGCCCCTGCCATAGGCAGGGACACCTCCCGCTAGCACAGGTCACTCAAGGTCTCATCCAACCTGGCCTTGAATACCTCCAGGGAGGGAGCAGCCACAACCTCCCTGGGCGACCTGTGCCAGTGTCTCACCATCCTCACTGTAAAGAACCCTTTCCTAATAGCTAGTTTGAATCTCTCCTCTTCCAGCTTAAACCCATTTCTCCTCATCCTATCATTACAAGATCTTGTAAATAGTCCCTCCTGTAGTCCCCTTCAGATACTGGAAGGCCACTCCAAGGTCTCCTGGAAGCCTTCTCTTCTCCAGGCTGCAGAGCCCAAACTCTCTCAGCCTGTCCTCACAGCAAAGCTGCTGCAGCCCTCTGAGCATCTTTGTGGCCTCTGGACTTGCTTTTGGCTGTGTCTGAGGAGTGCAGCACCAAAAATTATCTTCTGTACAAACAGCTTCTCAGTAATTTCGCTTCACTGCTGGAGCTTGTCCAGAACTTCCAAAAGACCTTTCCTGCCACCTCCTCAAGCTGAGATACAGCTTGTGGCAGTTGGGCCTTCTGCCAGCTGAGATAGGAGTTAGCAGTAGATGCAGCAGCAAGAAGGATGCGCAGCGACTGCAGAGTGTCCTTCCAGTGTCAAGTATTGTTGGCACGTCACTGCAGATCGGCCCTGTGACAGCTGGGGCCAGCTAACTGCTCCAGCATGTCAGAGCTGTCACCCAGCAGAAACAAAAACAGCTGAGGAAGCCTTGTCTTCTGGGAAAGCAGTGATACCAGTGTCAGCTGTGGCCGTGTCAGGAACGATGTTATCTCTTCACCTTGGCTCCATGCGAGGTCTCTGCTGGTGTGCTCCCCTGGACATGGCAAAGCCTTGTTGAGGGCAGAGGTGTGGGTCTCTGGGCACTGCCAAGCCCCAGAAGATGGATGGAGCAGGATTTTGTGCTGAAGAAAAGGGGCACTGAACATAAAAACTGTGGAGGCACAGTGCTGCCAGTCTGGAGAGAAGGTGAAGGGAAGGCAGAAACTGTTCTTGTTCTACTGCCTGGGCAACCCTGGTGTTTATTAAAGAGGTTATGTGGAGTAAAATAGAAGAGAAGATGTCAAAGTACAATGTAGGTCTCTGCTGGTGACCCAAAAAAGGATGCCTGGCACTTGAAATGCTGAGGAGAGGAATGGTTGAGAGATGGACCTTTGAGTTTTACTCTGCTGTTAACACTGATCCTCCCTCTCTGCCCTCAGCGCATCACTGAATTTCTCCACTCTATGCTTTCCTTAAAATTAGGTTAATGAAAGCAATTTCTCTGCTTCACAGGAGGGCAGGCTATGAATTAACATTTGCCAAATAATGATGCATAAAAGGCATGGCATTAATGTGGAATAAAATTGCTACAGAGGAAATGCCATTTTTGAATTGTTGGAATCCCAGGAGTGAAATAGTTGGGCACCACGATGGGTCTGGACTGAGGCACAGCAATTAATGCCAGAAAGAGTTGGGAGTTTATGTGATCTGGACTGGAGTGCCTGTGACTGACACAGGGAGATTATGGGGTTTAAGGAGCAGGGCACTGGTTTTCTGTAGAGCACAGAAAAGTGTGAGCTCTGCCCCGGCAAGGGAACAGAAGCTCCAAGTTAGCAGCAAGGACAGCAGTGTCAGGGCTTTGTCTTCAAGCTGACATTAAGCATGAAGGCTTTTAAGGTAAACATTCACAGCAGCAGACAATATATCTCCCTTGAGTCCTACCCTTCAGCTAATGTGGACAGTGTGGCCCAGTATTAATCCCCACTCCAGCACTGGAGTGAGGAGGATGAGTAAGGAATTGATGTTGCTGGACTAGATTCTGTGTTTGTCAATAATTCCAAAGCAGTTCCTGAATTGGTCTATTACTAATAATTGACTTTCACCATAATTGGGAGGACAAGAAGTACATGACACACAGAGGAGAAAATGATTAAAACCCAGCCAAAAATATCACCATAGTAGAGCCATGAGTCAGAGCCTGACCTTTGAAATAAGCACCACAGAGAGGCTGAGCTCATGTGGACAGGATCCCAGAGATCCAGGTGAGAGTAACAGCACAGCTCAGCACGGCTGGCTTTTAATAGAGATTGGGAGCTGGGGATGTGCCAGAGAGACACTGGCATCTGAAGGGCACAAGGACCTGGGGGCACCAGTGCTGTCCATCAGACAGTATCACTCCCTGCTGTTGAGCAAGATGCAACAGCATCTTGGTCTGCATCAGCAATAGTGTGGGCAGCAGGACCGGAGAGGTGATTGTCCCCCTGTACTCAGCACTGGCGAGGCTGTGCCTCAAATACTGGGTTCAGTTTTGGGCTCCTTGCTCCAAGAAGAACATTGAGGTGCTGGAATGGGCTCAGAGAAGCTGGTGAACAGTCTGGTGAACAAACCTTGTGAGGGCTAGTTGAAGCAAATAGGGTTGTTAAGCTGGAGAAAAGGAGGCTCAGGGAAGACCACCTGGATCTCTACAACTCCCTGTTGTTGCTCTTTTCTCCCAAAGAACAAGAGATAGGACCAGAGGAAACAGCCTTCAATTGCACTGGGGAAGGTTTATGTTGGAGAGGAGGAACAATTTCTTACCCAGAGGGGTTGTCAAGCCCTGGAATGGGCTGCCCAGGGCAGTGGTGGAGTCCTCATCCCTGGAGGGGTTGCAAAGCCATGTGGATGCAGTGCTGTGGGACATGACTTAGTGGTGACCTGGCAGTACTGGGTTAACAGTTGGACTTGATGATCTTAAAAGACCTCTTCCAATCACAATGATTTTGTGATTCCTGCTTCCCAGGGAGCCGGGCAGATTGCTCCCTGGCCTCTGCACTCAATGCCTGCAAACCACACAGGCAGCTGCCAGCAGGGAAGAAATATTTGTCTGCGGTTCATGCTTTGCTAATATAAATAAGCCATCTCTAAGGTCACAGGCAGAGTCATCGTGTCACATCCTGCTCCTTATACCTCCACAGCAACCCTTAACTTCCCAAACCCTCAGAGCAGCAGTGGTCTCTCTGTAGTTAAATGAGCTCCTCTCACATCCTGGCTCGGCAGCACCCAGCGGGACCAGCAGCGGGAGCTGCCCCAGCAGCTGCATATGACAGTGACACGCTGCACTCTTGGTCGCCCTCCAGCCTTTGCTCTCCCTAATTCTGTGGGAGATATTGCCTGTGTCTTTCGCCAGAGCCTGAAGGGTCTAATCACAGCTGTAGATGGAGAGGATAATCAGAATTCTGTCTCAGTATTTGACTGCCCAGTCCAGAGTCATTCACCTTCCCTCGGGTCTGTGGGTGTCTGACCAGGGATGCTTGGTGGGGTTGTGGGCACAGTTTTCTCTCTTGCAAGAACAGATTACTCAGCCAGATAAAACAAGCAAAAGATACGGGTTGTGCTGACTCACGAGGAAACAATTTTCCTTCTATTTTAGCAGCATACCAGCAGGGACTGCAGAGTGATTTGCTAGAGGGTCAGAGAAAATGGGAATAGGTGCAGACTAACATTTCCTAGGTGTCTGATAATTGCCTGACAGCCTCAAAACCTGTGAGGAGAGTTATGCTGCATGCCAGGGTACAGAATGCAGAGCTTGAGCCTCGTCTTTAGTAAGCTTCAGCACCAGGAGGGACTCAAATAAAGCTGCCTCGAGTTCAGTGGAGTCTAACTGACATTGCTGGGAGATAGTACCTGAAGCAAAACAAATCCACATGGTGCTGGCTGTGGTGCTGTTGGTGTCGAGGTTTGTGCATGAGCTGCTGGTTATTTAACAGACCTTCCCTGTAAGGATGGCTTCTGCCCACCTCTAATGGTGGATGAGGCAAATTTCCCAGGGAATCCTGCCTCTGAGCAGCTTTCCTGGCACCTGAAGCCTAGAGGCACATGGAAGGGTGAGGCTGGTCCTGGCTCTGTGTGGGGGTGGTCAGGAGGAATACTACTCGGTTAAGAAGTCCCAGCTGCGGAGTGCCGGAGCCGGTGAGCTGTGGGGGAGCAGAACCAGAGCTGCTTGTGTTTGATGTGTGTTTCTGCCTTCCTCCAGCCCAGTGTCCACACTTTGCAAGGAGCTCTGATCTTAGCAGAGTTGCATCTACGGTTTCAGACACTACATCTTGAAGCACTTTGAAGTTTCAGGAGGAATTTAGACTTGACTTTGGAACTAAAAGCCTCGTTTGCTACTTGTAGAAGTACAATTGCCTTGTCTGCTTTTCAAAACCGTGAAGCAATCTCTTCCTTCTGTGAATCTTCCTCTGATGTATCTCTTTCCTCTGCTCTTAGTAAGTCTGCACAACTCTGGCTTCCCTGAGCATAGCTGCAGTACTGTGAGAATCCAGTGGCATCAGATTATCCTGTGGCAGCTGAAACTGCCCTCTTTGGCTCCCTCACGATGCCAATAAAGGATCTACAATGCCCAGAAAGCTGTTTTTCTGTGATGCTTGCAAATGCTGATCCAGAACTCATGAAAATCCATCCCTTCAGGTTTTCCTCTCTGCTGTGAGGAGCGACAGCCCTGACTCTGGGATCCTCACCTTGTGCCTGGAGCCTCTGCCTCTGGATTCACACAACAGCTACTCTGATAAGCTTCTGCTCAGGAGGGATACAAAAGGTTGGGCTCTGGACAGCCTGATCTAGTGGAGGATGTCCCTGCTGACTGCGGGAGGGTTGAACTAAACGACCTTTGGAGGTCTCTTCCAACCCAAACCATACTACAACTCTAAAAAAATGTGAGCAATTCTGCTTTTTCTGAGAATTAAGTAGACTCTGAAGTGCTTCTCCACTTAATAGCTCCAGAATCATTCTTCCCATTTATCTGTACTCATTATTCCTTCCCTGGGCAGCTGCATGGCCAGGAGCACAGAATTGGAGCATCCATTTCCTGTTTTCTCCCCCCCCCCCATCAGGACCACACTATTTTGAGCAGAGGAGAACAGAACAGCTCATCTTGGTCAGATGATTGGAGATAGCACAAGGCAGGGCAGCAGAGAACGATTTGAAAGGAGAGGAATTATTCAGCCATCATAAAAAAAAAAAAAAACCAGAAAGACATCTGCTGTCTAATCGAGTGCTCCAGCATTAAAGGTGTTGATCTACATAAAAAATAGTTCAATGTAATTCTGCTTTGGCATTTCCATTCTTGTTTCTGTGATGATCTCACACTCTGGTAGTGAAATAGGCTGCAAAGAGAGGTACAAATTTAACAATTTGTTGCAATCCATCGCCTGCAGCCCCAAAAGACAATTACATTCTCTGGAAATAGCCTGCTTCCTGGCACCCTTTAAAGAAAACAATTTGGTCTGAAGTCTTGAAAAGCATCTTGATGAGCACTCAGATTAGGTCATCTGTAGTTATCTTCATTTTTGAGCTCGTGGGTTGTTTTTTTTTAACTATTATTTTTTTTGGAGGTTATGGTCATCGATGTGTGCAGTTTTTAATGCTAAGAGAGTGTTTAAAAGCAAAGCTCAGATACGGAAAAATAACAGCATGGGGAGTGGGCTATGTGGAAGGGCATGAAGCAAACGAGCTGGAAGGAAAGGGCTGAAGGAGCATCGCATCCCACCAGCGACAAAAGTTCCTCTCCTGTGTCCTATCAGGAGGTCAGCATCACCAACACCTGTTTAATTCTCTTTGCCATCTTCTCATGCATTTCCATCCAGCTTTTAAGTTTCTTTCTTTCCTGATTTGAGAAGAAATGGACAGTGCTACACAACTTCAAGGTGAGAGCTGGGATGGTGTTCTCCTGGCACCCTAGTGAAACCTCCCCAGGCTATCTAGAGCCATTCCAAGGAAATATCTCTTCAACCCTAGTGATAAGCTCCCTAAGCATTCAGGAAGACTCCCAAAGCAATTTCAGAGTCTGTCAAGAGCTGCCCTGTGTCTTCTGGTTCCCTTTTGTTTGGTCAGAGAGCTCAGATTAGTACAAATTGCTGAGCCCTGCAGAAAAGGGAGCGTTCCGATACAGCCTGTGAAAGGAGATCTCTCATACATCAAAGCATTTGAGAAACAGGCAAAAAGAGAGGCAGGGACATGGAGGTACAGCTGCCTTGAATCCTACCCCTGGAATGGACAAATCTTTGCTGATGACAAGCTCTAGCCCATGGGGAAGCTGACAGTTTATCACAGAGTCACCAAATGGTTTGGGTTGGGAAGGACTGTGTCCAGTTCTGAGCCACTCAATTCAAGAGAGATGTTGAGGTACTGGAAGGTGCCCAGAGAAGGGCAGCAAGGCTGGGGAGGGGCCTGGAGCACAGCCCTGTGAGGAGAGGCTGAGGGAGCTGGGGGTGTGCAGCCTGCAGAAGAGGAGGCTCAGGGCAGAGCTCATTGCTCTCTGCAGCTACCTGAAGGGAGGTTGTAGCCAGCTGGGTTTGGGCTCTGCTCCCAGGCACCCAGCAACAGAACACGGGGACACAGTCTCAAGCTGTGCCAGAGGAGGTCTAGGCTGGATATTAGGAGGAAGCTTTTGCCAGAGAGAGTGATTGGCATGGGAATGGGCTGCCCAGGGAGGTGGTGGAATTGCTGTCCCTGGAGGGGCTGAAGCAAAGCCTGGATGGGGCACTTAGTGCCATGGTCTGGTTGGTTGGGTGGGGCTGAGTGATAGGTTGAATTGGATGAACCTGGGTGATTCTATGGTTCTAAAACCTTAAAGATCATCTAGTCCCAATCCCCTGTAGTGAGCAGGGATTTTCCACCAGCCCAGGTGGCTCATCACCTCAGCTGCAGGCAAAGCAGGACATCAACCTATCACATCTTTCTTCACAGCTCCCATGCAACTGTAGCAACCATTTCTGCACCTTCTCCTCCTCCAGGGTGAACAAACATCGTTGTTTCCTGAGTTAGAATGGGAAGGTTTAGACTGCAAAAAGTGTCAGGTGGTGCCAGCCCTGCAGCGTATGTTTGCTCTCATACAAGGTCTCCAGCACTGACCACAAATGACTGCTTTCATCACAGAAGGATTTTAGGGTCTCAGCCAGCTGTCCCTCCATGCTGGTGACCAGGGCAACTGACCTGCACTGTCCCTCTCCCTTTTTTGATTACACCCTGTCGATTAGCACAAATTAAGAGGAGAGAAAGGGGAAGATTGCTTGGCAGGCCTGGCACTTGGCAATAGATTTTCTGTACAAAAAGGCAGTGCCTGTCTCTTCAGCTTTAAGTGTTCATATTCTTAAGCTTAACAAAGAGGTTCCTGGTATTCCTCCTCTGCAGCCACTCATTTGCCTCTGGGAAAGGTTTGGCCTCGGTGCTTGCCAAGCTAATCAGCGAACCAGAAACACAGAACATTAGTGTGCATTTATGTCCTAGGAGCTCTGCAGTCACTAAGAAAAGAAGAAATGTTTGAGAGGCATCCACCTGATCCCCACGGGCACTCAGCCCCACTGCCTTTGTCTAGAAGGAGAGAAGCAGGAAGGATGTCTTCCGTCTGAGGTTTGCTGATGGAGATACGAGCTAGGGCAGGAAAAAACCTGGAAGAAAAATGATAGGTCCTGAGTTCCAGGTTGGATAAGCCCCAAATACAGGCATTAACCCATCACTCAGTGTAATTAAGCATCGCTGACATGAGCAGGGCTGCCAGGGAGGCTGAGGCGCAGACAGTCCCGGCAGGCTTCCCAGAGGCCCTGGCGCCAAGGGAGATGGCATTAAGCTGACCAAAGGCTTTGAAATCCTGCTCCCTGTTTCCTCTTGGGAAAAGCCTTCAGTGGTGGCATTTCATTCTGCGTCTGTCTTTCTGCTTGCTGGGAGGCTCTGTGATCTGTGGGTCTCCTCTTTTGGCATCAGATGTTTGGCAGCCTCGTGTTAGTCATTCCAGGGTTTTGGGCATGGGCTGGGTGTGATGCTGTGTGACCTGAATGGGCAGTTCCCTGTGAGCATCCCCTCACTAAACCTGCCTCCTTTGACTCCTGTCCTGGGTGGAAGAGCTGTGCTGTGAGCAGCAGCAGATCTGTGGCATGGTCAGTGCCTCTTCTCCTTAACAGAGCATTACAAAAGCAGGAAAAGGTTTCATAATGCTTGCTTTTATATCTGGAAAGGGAGGAACCCCACAGGACTGTGATTTAGATCAGTCCCTCAAGCAAGAAAGAGGAGCAGAAGCAGGAAACCAGCATTCCTGAAACTTCTCCGTGTACCAGAGCTACCTCAGCTTGAGAGAAGACCAACATCTTCTCATCTGTCCTGACAGGTACTGAACAGCTGAACAAAGCTCCCCTGAATCCGTTGGAGAAACCTGAGAGCTTAAAATGTATTTTGAAGCTTCATTTGAACCCAGTAGACAGGAAGAAGTTCCCTACTTGGCTGAAGAGGTGGTGGTGGGGGCACAAGCCCTGCAGAAGTCCCACAGCACGGGGGGCAATGGCCAGGATACAGTCTGCTGCTCCTGCCACACACCAAAAACTGAAGCTAGGAGCAGCCTGCACAGAGAATGCTGGCTGGCTGCAGTCTGCAGCCATGCACTAGCTGGGTAGCTTCAGTGTTTATTTCTTGCACGTTGGGTTGTTTAGGGTTCTGTACCAGTAAGGAAAGAAATGGAAAATTACCTCCTTGACCACAGTTGTTAGAGAAATCTCAGGCTCTGGAAATCTGTGTGCTTTGTTTGAACCCAGGTCTGGAGATCACTCCTCAGGGCTGTTATTTAGCTTCTCAGAGCTGAGATTCTGAAAATCTGATTTTCTCAAGTGCTGCATTGTGATAAAACCCTCAAGTCCCTGAACTGTTTGTTTGCCTAAAGGTGTAGAGGTGTGAGCATGGTGCTGCAGACCTGCCTGTCTTAACTGTGGTATTTTTCCAGCACCTGAAGACCAGCCCTTCGGGGAAAGTCCCAGCACTGCTCAGCAACTCCGAGGCTCTGAATACTGCAAAGTGCCCTCTTCATTTCAGAGCAGTTAAATCATTCCTCTTCTGCTGCAGTACTTCCCCTGAAGAATTTCTGAGCCTAGAGCCCTGCCGTGCTTGTCTGTGTGTCCTATGCAAGCAGACTGACCAATCTGGGACAAGCAAAGCAGGGAGCCAGTTGCTTTTGGTCAGGTTTGGCTGCTCCTGGGGCTTGCTGGGCTACCCTGGACCCATGGTCCCACAGCAGCTGATGTTCTTCAAGAGCCTTTTGTGGAGAAACACAGCTGAAAGATTTCTGGGAACCCAAACTTGTCTGTAGGGCTTCTCTTTCAACAACCCCAAACAACACTACAGGCTTGGGGCAGTGTGGCTGGAGAGCTGCCTGGCAGAAAGGGATCTGGGAGTTGTAATAGATAGGCAGCTGAAAATGAGCCAGCAGTGTGCCCAGGCGGCCAAGAAGGCCAATGGCATCCTGGCTTGGATTAAAAATGCTGTGGCCAGCAGGAGCAGGGAGGTGATTGTGCCCTTGGACTTGGTGAAGCCACACCTTGAGTATTCTGTTCAGTTTGGGGCACTGCAGTACAAGAGAGATGTGGAGGTGCTGAAGTGGGTCCAGAGGAGGGCAACAAAGCTGGGGAAGG
>VWYK01022498.1:0-10887 GCA_013399775.1 Semnornis frantzii | reverse complement strand
TCACCATTACCCATGCGGTGCACCAAGGCACACAGACTTCCTTGTGATCGTATTTAAAGAAGCTGGCACAAAGAAATAGTCATTGCAGCTACAATAGGGGAAATCTAGTATGCATTTCCAAGGAATCACATTTTGGGGAGAATTACAGAATAATTACACATATGCTTAGATCACGAGCATTCAATGAAGCGGACAATATTTTGAGGATTTAAGATGTTGGTGTTGTGGTCGTCTCTAAGAAACCAGGATAATTCAGACATTCAAATGCAAAACCGCACCATTTGGAGAGTGTAATGCGGTCTGTTCTGGTCAGTGTTACAAATTCGGAAAGGATTCCCTGGCTGCAGACATTAGCCACTTAATACTTAAATCTGTTTCCAAATGTAAAGCATGCAACAAAAGTGGTTTGCATTAATGAAAGGGATCCCCGCGCTGGTGCGGTGACACATTTCATTAACGCGCTGCATTACCCATGTAAAATATAATCACAACAGATATGCCTGTCCTGCAGCTTGACAAGTCCCACAGATGAAATATCATTTAACTAATTATGCAATAAACCTCCATCTCAGTCCCAGCATTTTCTAGCTGTAGCCTGAGCTAATTTCACATCGACATATGCGGTGGAACTCCTCAGCCTTGCAGCTGTGATTACAGACAGCTTCGTGCTGTTGATTTGATTTCTGAGAGCAAAGCGAGCTCATCGGGCCATGAGAATTGTCAACTGCTAATGAATTGCTAGGAAGTGCCAGCAGATGAGGGCAAATATGTTTTGTCTTTCCCTAGCAGTGTCACAGCACAGAGCGTTGCCTTTTGTGTTGGCTGCGCTTGTAAACACAGAGACACGCAACCGAATACAGTTTGGAGGAACTTTACATTGTTCTGATATTCCATAAAAGCAAAACCACCGAGACACTGTTTAGGACAGAGCAAAGAAGCAGCATCGAGCTCTATTTCTACCTATCCTCTGCTTTCTTAGAGTGGATTTTAATAGTCTTTAAAACAGGAGGCAGCTTTAGCTTTTCTGCATCTGGTCTTATAATAGAGAGCTTAAGAACAGCATCATCAGAATGCAAACAGTTATTACTATTATTTGTGTGAGCCAGGGTGTTCTACAGTCAGAGGAAGAATAAATGTATTATTATAGCCTCTACAACGTGCTACAGGCTTAGGATGAAAACCCCTACTAGATGACCATGCTGTAGTGCTTACTGGTGCTGCTGAGTGCTACTGGCTATGGGTGGGAGCCTGCTTTGAAAGTTACCTCGTCTGAAACTGTTTGATTTTGCAAACGTTTACTTCTGGCAAGTCTGGATATAGTGCTTGTTTGTGGCAAGTACTGCTTTCGAAGCAGGGTATGGTAGTGCTGGAGAGCCAAGGGGTGAATTTCTTCAGCAAAAGTCTCACCCTGTTGTTACCATTACGGCAGCAGGAAGCAGGCTGAGCATTTGAAGGCTGAGTCGCTACAAAATGCAGTGTAAGCAGAACAGTTCTCAGCTCCCTTCAGAGCCCTCTGACCAGGAAATACAACGAATCTGAGGCAGTTCTACTAGTTTTTCCTCCCTTCCCCCAAATCACACCCACATAAAAAGGGCAGTAGCCACAATGAAAGAAGACCAAAGAGGTTAATCAAACCACAACAGAAACACAGAAAATCCTATCCTAATTGCTTGGAGAGGACATTATTGTTTTCTGTAACACTGAAATTTTTTTCTGTATTTTTCCTGAAATTTTGAATTTCAGAAAATTCTGAAACTCTGAAATTTTTCTGAATATTTTCTGTAACATTACTTTTTTTTTGTTTTGAATTAATCCAATTAAATTAATGAGAGTAAATTAAATAAATCTTACTAAATTTGTTAGACAAAAATGTCCACAAAACCACTTGTACAGGGGAGTGGGTGGTGGGTCATCCTCCACTAACACCACATCATGCCTACAGCTGTTCTAAGCCAACACACTTCATTCTCAAATGCCACAAACGTAACTTTCCCAAGCTCAGAGTATAGAACCATAGAATGGTTTGGGTTGGAAGGGACCTCTGAAGGTCATCTAGTCCAACCCTCTTTCAGCGAGCAGGGGCATCCTCTTGACAAAGTCATGACTTTACAGCAAACCTTTACAAAGTGGTTCTAGCAATGTTCTACCTGCTGACCTTAGACATCTTCCTCTGCATCCAACAAGTGCGCTAAGAAACAATTTCAAGCAAGTGTAGAAGATAAAGCTAAATCTGTTTATGCTATCCTCAATGGAAACAGGAATGATCTCAGTCTAAAGAGATAATCTTAAATCCTCCTGTAGTATCTGCACGTTTGGAAGCAAAATAGGGCAACGGCTAGTAGAGACATGTACAATCACCTGTAACAGTTTACTCTTGCCACTGTGCTCAGTAGTATTTTGAGGACATTATGATCAACAAAGCACAAGAGTAGCTGTCTGGACAATTTATGGTTCCCATTAGCATTTTGCAGAGTGATGAAAGACTGTGGACAGGGAAGAAACAGTAGATGAATCAAGGCTTGGCTGGCAGGCTAGAGGAATGAATATGTGAGTCTGGCTTAATTTCATCTTCATGGAGCCTAAAACTGCTATGCAACTTGGTAGCTCAAGTCTTCCCTTAGGAGACATCTGATAGGTCCTGTGATACTCTCACTCACCCCAGTTTAATGCTGTAGTAACTGCTGGCTTGAGTGAAGTTACTCCTGATGCACACTAGCACATCTGCACCCCTGGCCAACTCCATTTGTTCCAGTGTCAACGGAAAGCACTCCACTAAAAGATGTATGTGGCTGTCTAGCAGCAGAGTAACAGCCTTCTGTCTCATCCTTGCTGTGCCTGTGTTGTTGCCTCAGAAAAGGCAGGTGCCATTTCTTCCTCTCTTACTCAGGAGCCCTTGCTTTTGATCAATAGCTAAAAGGATTTCATAGTTCAGCCTCGAATGCATTAACTAAAAATTCCTGCTTGGAACACCCAACAACCTCACATGTTTGTTACTCACTCCATGAAGCTGATGGGATAGTGCTAGTGAGGACACTTGTACAGCAGTTACAGCACCAGCTGGAGCTTGAAAACATAACCATTACATCTGCCGATTCCCCGGCCTAAACCTGGCTATGTTCTTTTGGTGCCTCTCGAGGCTGAAGGACATATCAAATGTGAGATGTGTAGAACGAACCAGTATTTGGCAAAGTAAAATTGTAACACATTCTAAAAAGGATTTGTTGAGGTCTGAGTTTGGCTTAGCCATCCTTTGACATAAAAATGTCTGGTGGCATGGGAAAGCAAATTCATATTATCACACCTCTGGAAAACAAGGCTCCAGGGGTTCTGCTGTGGCTTCCACCTTCTCTGTATATATATAGACAATGAAGGTCCCCAGACCTGGCTTGGTTTACTCCACGTATCAGACAGCCAGGACATACACTTCATTTTTCATGTATTTACTCCCTTCAGAGAGCCATGGGGAAGCACAATGGCAGCACGATGACAGCTGTGACAATAGACACACTATCACCATCGTGCTGGATGTCAGCAGAGAAGAGTGCACATAACTTGGGTTGCAAGAAGTCAGAAATATTCTAAGGTAGTTCTGAAACGTCCTCTGACCTATTCTGGTTGAGGTCACAGTCACACAAACTCAACACTTCAAAGTAAAGGATATCATATCCATCCTAACCCACCTGCCTCTTGGGATCTACAAATACCTGAAGGGAGGTTGGAGCAAGGAGGGGGTGAGCCTCTTCCTCTTCTCTGGAGGAAATGGTTACAAGAACTGCCAGGGGAGGTTCAGGCTAGACATTAAGAAATATTTCTTCACTGAAATGGTTATCAGTTATCAGAATGGTCTGCCCAGGGCAGTGGTGGAATCCTGCAAGAGTTCAAACAGAGCATGGACCTGGCACTTAGGAACATGGTTTAGTGTTGACCTTTCAGTGCTGGGTTCAAGTTCCATTGGATGATCCTGGAGGTCTCTTCCAAACAGATGTATTCTTTGTATTTGCAAACAGCCCAGGAAATGCATCAGAAAACAACTGCAGCCCAGAAATCTTTGGAGTTACATCTCTGGCTAGTGCTAACCAAGACAGCACTACAGCCATTCAGCCTGGCTGAAGGTCTAACCTTGAGACTTCCAAACACCCAAAACCTTAAACATTGCACTCACATTTAATCCTAAGCACCCTGAAATTTAGTAAACCTGCACTCAGACACATACCAGCAAACAGCTAAAGATGCTGTATGAGTTCTGGTTTATTATGTACACTTAGCTAACAAGCAAGCCAAAACATAAACATTTTTGCGCGAAGCAGCCTTGCTGTGGCACAAAGGACGCTGCAGTGCTCCCTCCTCTGCCTGGCCTTTCACGCTTTCCCTATTCTTCTGGTGAAACCTTAAGCCATGAAATTTCTTTTTTGTTCCCGCAAAGACATGGTAATGTCAAGCATTCACAACCATAAGCATGGAAAATTGATGAAATTACAGTGTGTTCAGGAAAATAATGCAGTGATAGGAGAGCCTCTGCTTGTATCTGCGTCCTGGTGGCAGCTTTTTGAACAGGTGAACATTTTTTCCTCCCTCTGTGCAAAACATCTCTCTGCATGAATACATCAAATAGATGCCCAGGGAGAAAGGTCAAAGGGAAATAGTCAGACAAATAATTAAGATATGAAGAGACCATGTATTAATTTCATTAATGCTTTCCAAAGTCTTGTTTGGTTGAGGTGCACTTTTTGACTTGACACGCGGCTCTAGAGAAATGGAAAACAACTCAGCTGGGCTTATTACTGCCAAAACTCAGGAAAGGTTTATTATGAACAACGAGGTAGCTCTCTTCCAGAGCTCCTCATAACCAGGAAACATCCAACCCAATTTCTCCATCTCCTGTTGGGTGTTCATGCAGCTACAATGGGATCTTCACACACCTTGCTCTTACACAGTGGCCAGGTGAATGAGTGAGTACAAATACACAAAGCCCAAAGGTCCTGAACTTCTTAGCCAAACAAACACAGAGCTCATTTTCTGGCAGCTGCCATCACATACCACTCTTTAAAAAATAAAACAAAACAAAAAAAACCAAAACAAACAAACAAACAAAACCCAAAACTAGCAACAAAACACCCAAACAACTTCTTTGCTTTTTTAGTTAAAAAGTCACCTCTCGGTGGTTTTCCCACAGGTCTGAGGACCAGGGTTGTTTTCTTAAAAGCTGAGACTGATATATTTAGGTGGCTCCAGAAGCTCAAGGTCTGCCATAACGTCAGGAGAAGCAGCAACGCCACTCCAAATCCCAAAGTCTTACACAATCCTTGCACTTGGAAAAAGAAGGAGCGAAACTGCTGTGTAACAGCTGTTTGTTACCTCCCCCAGGCTTTAGGCAGCTCCACAAAGCACAAGACAGATGCCGAAGAGGGAGAAGTCCTGTCCTACCCGCCTGGCACACAAGCGGCAGGCAAAGCAAGCCGCACGAGTGCTGCAGGAGCCGCGAGTTCTGTTCTCCGACCGTGTTTTCTCCCTCAGCATCATCTCTTGGCTGTGCTCATGCTCAGGTTGCCCTCTCGTGGCTGCTGTCGTGAAAAAGCAGAGCCTACCTCAACCAACTCGGGGCTGATCTGTCATTACAAACGTCTTTTTGGAAGTTTAAGACCTAGCATTTTATCCCTAAAGGCAGTCCAGTGCAGCAAGAGATTTTTATTCTGTTTATTTCAGCAACGTCTGTACATGTTTAGCTTTAAAGGCCTAATCACCATAAAGTCTAACGACATAGATGGAGGTGACGCTGCACAAGTTCCCTGCACAGCTCACAGCTTGCAGGCAGGCTCCAGAGTGACATCTGAAACTTGCTCTGCTGCCTGCTCCTCTCTTCTGATAAGGAAGGGAGGAGAGGAGGAAGAGGGGAAGATGAAGGCTGGACTGATTGTTCAGGCCATCACAGCCCTCACTAGACTTTGTGTCTCCAGCACAGACCAAACACCAAAGGACAAGTTGCCTGTTCTGCTCACAGCAAGGGAGAGTTTCCCTCCTCTCACACATCACTCCCCACCCCTCACCTGCCTTCACATGTGCACACACAGCACCTGGACCACATTTGTATATATTGTGCAGTATCTCAGCAGGAAAACGTAAAGGCTTCTCCTGATCTCAGTGAGTTTCCTTAGATCAAGTCCCAGCACAAGAAGACTCACAAATTCTCAACTGAATTTCCTTGTTGCTGTGCAAGTGTGAAGCCATTGGAAGTACAGGCAGACTGGAGACCCTGGCAACGTCAGGAGGACTTCTGATCTGTAATGGTACAGCCAGTAACTGATGACTGACAGAGACACTCAGGGACCTCAGGACATATTACCAGGCAGTGTCTGCCACTCTCCCTTGTCTCAAGCCCTCAAAGTCATGCAGCTTTCTCTGATGCCTGCTGATTTCACCCATAATTAGCTGGCTTACTAAATACTCCAGAGATGAGCCCTTATCTCCTGGTGAGTCAGTGATTATAAAAGCTTACCCACGCTTTCTAGCATAATGAGAAGGTGTTGCAAGAAAGAACACTTATTCTTAAATACAGCATCTATGCCTCTTGTATATTAAGACAAATTTGTTCTCTTTGTGGAAATCATCAGCTCAGGAAAAAGAAAAACAAACCAAGATGCAGTTTTGTTTGTAAAGGTTCTTAGCTCTTATTAAAAGCTATTTAAGTTAATTTGGAAAGACTGAAAATGGCTATAAACTGACAGAGTGCCAGAAAAAAAAGGACCCAAAACTACCAGGCAAAACCCACTCTCCATCTGTCCTGTAACCTGGAGCTATACTAAACTATTTTCCCTCAACTGTTTCTAAAGCAGATGCTGTTGCTCTACTCCCTGTACACACAAAATAACAAACACTATATTTGTCACAAATGAGGACACAATCCTCTTGGTGACACTTATCGAGTTTTAAAAAAGGACATAAAAAGCAGGCCTGGAAGCACATCGATAACTAATGTACACCAAAAAAACCCAAAACAAAACAAAAAACCCAGCATTCAGATAGTGCTAAAGCAACATTACAGTTTCTACTTTGTATACCACATTAGTGACATTAAACCCCCACCACCACTTTAAACTTGAAAGACACAGAAATTTGATTGACATTTCCCATTTCAAAACCCCCTTAGACATATTTCTCCCCATAAAGTTGGTCATTTCTCAGAGCTCTCACTTCTGCAACTGCATGAGGAGACACCCAAAAATGACTCTGGACAGTAAAGTAGATAAAGGGATGGAAGAAGCATCCAGACTAGAGGGATGAAAGGAGCATGAAAGTATGTCCCAGTTCTTTTTAGTTTGTAGCAAAAGCAGGTGATAAATTTGTGTGAGGGGAGTTAATCTTGCTAACTGGCAGGCCATGCCACATTCAAATGTTCAGGATCACAAGTCCATGGCTTTATCCAAACTCAATGGGAGACAAGAGAACATGTAACAACTGCTCCCTAGAAAACCAGCTTTCCTTCCTGATACTCTGCTGTTATTCTGTGAGTCAGTGGATGGTTTTTCCTTGTGGATTACTAATTAAAACTGGAACTAAATCTACCAAGAGTGTCAAGGCAGTACATCTGGAGGAGGAGCATATTGCAAGAGCAAGGGTGACCAGCAGCAAGAAAGCAAGCAGAAAACACAGAGAGCCTTGGTGAGTGTTGGCAGGTTCAGGATGCTAACCCCTGACCTGCTAAATCACTCAAGGCAAAGACGAGGTCTTTCCACTCCTGCTCAGAGTGAGAAGGAAATTTCTGAGTTTAGAATGAGCAATGAGCATGTGAATGTCTTTAATCTCACATAGCATCATTGTGGTTGAACGATTTTCTTCACCTTTGCAAAAGCATAAGAAATCTCATCTCATAATCTGAAGCAATCAATGGTGGAGAAGTGCTGGAGTGTTCCTGAAATGCAGAGGCCAGTTCCCAAACCGTGCTTTTTATTGATAGCCAGTGGGAATGGATTTTGTTTCAGGAGCCAAATCCTCCCCCACAAGCGGAACATTCCTTTCTTCCGTGTGCTGGTGAAAAGAGCCATGTGTAACATTGCTCAGGAGCTGGGCAGATCTGGCAGGCTTCTGAAGGCTGAGAATCACCTTGCACTTCCTTGTTCCTCCAGCAGCAGCTTTTGCTACTTGCAGTCGTCTGTGGTTGACAGCACTCTGCAGCACCTCGCTTCGATTTTGATTTAAAGCTATCCTCAAAAAACAATTTAAACCCCATGATGAACAGCCCCTAGAACGCGGTAGACACTCCCAGCAACTCTGCAGTGCTTCAGTTGAACTATAGCAAAAACAATTTGTCACAGCAACAGCTGAAACGAGATGTGTCAGTGAGATGAATGTCTCCTTCATCCACACTGCAATCCTGAGCGCCACTGGAGGGAAAACAAGATCAGTCTGTTGCCAGCATGTGTTAGCAAGAAGCAATATAGTTATTTCATTTCAGTGAAGATGGATAAATGTCTGCCTCTCATCAGATTTCTTAGAATAATCCCCAGATAAGTAAGGCATAAAACTCCTGACCCAGGTCAAGTCTGTTCATCTATGTTCTCAAGACTGTTAAATAATATTTAGGCAGGAATTCCCTGTAGCATCCAAAAGCTTCCATAGGGGTGGCTACCTCTTCCTAGTGTGGAATTAAGAGAATTGGAATCTCCAAAGGGCTCACTGGATATACATATAATTTTTTTAATTTTATATTTATTCTCTTGCAGTTATCTAGAATCTGGTTTAAGAGCCAAGCACTAGCCCTGCATAGTTTTACAACCTAATCTTTGTTTTCAATAGCCAGATGAGATTATTCTCATCCTGTGTAGTGGGATTCTAAGTTGAAATGCCATCTATCATGCTAAAGTCACAAGAGTTCTGTAAAAGCAGAGGGCAGGGCATACCTTTTACTCTGTGCAAGCTAACATATACCTCTGCTTGTTTCCAACCATTAGATAAGACCAGAAACAGCTCAATTTCCACAGCTTTTGGCTCTGTTCCCTCAAAGTACACTCATTGGATTTCAGAAAAATAACGTTGGACCTGTACCAAATGTCACATAGCCAAGTGTGAGTGAAAGCAAGGCTTGCTTGGATTTAACTTTTGTTTTGAAACACTTGGTCTGGTCCTGCAATGCTTAAACTCTCTGTTTTCTCCCCACAATAATCACACAGAATCACAGAATTAACCAGGTTGGAAAAGACCTCTAAGATCACGGAGTCCAACCTATCGCCTAACCCTTCTAATTAACTAAACCATGGCACTAAGTGCCTCATCCAGCCTCCTCTTAAATACCTCCAGGGATGGTGACTCCACCACCTCCATACAGTATTTATGGATACTCGGCTTTATATTACTCCTTTCCTCTGTCCATCCGTCCTATCCAGCACAAAGTAACCTTAGTACAGATTGCTACTTTCACCCAGCTTTCAAATTCTCTGAAATTTGGACTTGACTGATGTGGCAGAGTGGATGCAATGTACTTCTATTTCGAGGAGACAACAGGCAAAGCAGAAATGTCCCATATGGCCTTTGCCATGACTAGAAGGAGAAACCATTGCAACTTCTCTCAAGTACTGAAGAAATATGTAGCTTGACTGGGGCAAGCAGAGGCATAGAATCATCTCCTATGGCAGCTAGATTTGTTAATAGTTCTTGGTTAATTAACTCAGTAGGAATCTTTTCACCTGCTTCACATTCCTTCTGCCTTTTGCCTCCTTTCCTTTGCCATACAGTTTTTTGGTTTTACAGCTCTCAAAGACCCTAAAAAGAAAAATGTAAATTAAAACTGTCTTGGACAAGTCACTCAAGTTTCTGTGCTAGTTCTTAGACCTAATCTAGGCATCTCATATAAACATCTGTACTAAGTCATATATTATGAAGATTTAATCCCATTCTTTCAGCATCACTGGCATACAAAATTAACATCAAATGCCTTTCTGTTAGCTTCTCGAGGTTTGCTTTTTTCCATAGCATCTTAATCCTCCATCCTGCATGGCAGATTCATAAGGAGAGAAGATAACAAAGGTCTCCTCTTTTAAACTTGGTGTGCTTCAGTATCATACAACCTTCAACACTGAAAACGGAGCAACTACAGATGCAAGTTTGCTCATGGTTTGCCCTTTGAAACTGCAGGAGAATGTTTTGCAAGCCTTACACAGCATGCAAAATATCACACTTCCAGTCCAGCCTTTTTGGGTTATGACTCCTTCCCTAGTGAGCTTTGCCAGTTCCATATGTGCAGCAAGGATCCTGCAGATGATTTCCCAGGGCTCACTGCTCTCAGTCCCCAAAGATGGAGAGGACAGGGTGGGAGTGTGCCACCTCAGACAGCCTCAATGGTAAGATTTGTGAGAGTACATCAGGATGAAAAAGCATTTCCTTAAATTAGCATTATTATTATTATTTTGTGAAGGCCAAGGCATCTTCAAAAGCAAGGAAGTTTTCCTTGCAATTTTGAGCTTTAGGGGTATTCAAGCCATCAAAATTTTCAAAATCCTCTTCACAATTGATTTCCTCATGTGTATGACACAGAAAATTATCCCTAGTGCATCTGCCCAAAATAAAACAGAAAATTCCAACTTCTTGCCCTTTCTGGCAGAAATCATTCTATTTTGACCACCTGATGGGCCCTTGGGGTTAATTAGAAAATCCCCATCAAGAGCTCAGAGGCCAATATCAGCTGTCAAAATCCCACATTCCCCTCTTTCACCTCTTTCAAGTGCAAAACAACCTGTGTCTGAAGATGTGCCAGAGAATAAAAGGGCACACCACAACCACTGTGGGCTCTGACTTAGACCTATTCATGGCCTCACTACTATGAATACAGCAAAATCTCAAATGAAAGTTTTAATCTCCCCACTGCATTCAAGCCAAAGAGAAAAGGGCTTCCCTTTT